>CALNHX010001217.1:0-242456 GCA_940337035.1 Agriotes lineatus | reverse complement strand
CATTGCCGTGCCATTGCCGTGCCATTGCCGTACCATTATTGTGCAGTTGCCGTGCCATTGCCGTGCCATTGCCGTGCGATTGCAGTGCCATTGCCGTGCCATTGCCGTGCCATTTCCGTGCCATTGCCGTGCCATTTTCGTGCCATTGCAGTGCCATTGCCGTGACATTGCCATGCTATTGCCCTGCCATTGCCGTGCCATTTTCGTGCCTTTACCGTGACATTGCCATGCCTTTGCCTTGCCATTGCCGTGCCATTTTCGTGCCATTGCCGTGCCATTGCCGTGCCAATGCCGTGACATTGCCATGCCATTGCCCTGCCATTGCCGTGCCATTTTCGTGCAATTGCCGTGCCATTGCCGTGCCATTGCCATGGCATTGCCCTGCCATTGCCGTGCCATTGCCGTGCCATTGTTGTGCCATTGCCGTGCCATTGCCGTGCCATTGTCGTTTTATTGCCGTGCCATTGCCGTGCCATTGCCGTACCATTACCGTGCCGTTGCCGTGCCATTGCCGTGCCATTGCCGTGCCATTGTCGTGCCATTTCCGTGCCATTACCGTGACATTGCCATGCCATTGCCGTGCCATTGCCGTGCCATTGTCGTGCCATTTCCGTGCCATTACCGTGACGTTGCCATGCCATTGCCATGCCATTGCCCTGCCATTGCCGTAACATTTTCGTGCCATTACCGTGCCATTGCCGTGCTATTGCCGTTCCATTGCCGTGCCATTGCCGTGCCATTGCCGTGACATTGCCGTGCCATTGCCATGCCATTGCCCTGCCATTGCCGTGACATTGCCATGCCATTGCCCTGCCATTGCCGTGCCATTTTCGTGCCATTACCGTGACATTTCCATGCCATTGCCCTGCCATTGCCGTGCCATTTTCGTGCCATTGCCGTGCCATTGCCGTGACATTGCCATGCCATTGCCCTGCCATTGCCGTGCCATTTTCGTGCCATAACCGTTACATTGCCATGCCATTGCCCTGCCATTGCCGTGCCATTGCCGTGCCATTGCCATGCCATTGCCCTGCCATTGCCGTGCCATTGCCGTGCCATTGCCGTGCCATTGCCGTGCCATTTTCGTGCCATTACCGTGACATTGCCATGCCATTGCCTTGCCATTGCCGTGCCATTTTCGTGCCATTTCCCGTGCCATTACCGTGACATTGCCATGCAATTGCCCTGCCATTTTCGTGCCATTACCGTGACATTGCCATGCCATTGCCTTGCCATTGCCGTGCCATTTTCGTGCCATTTCCGTGCCTTTACCGTGACATTGCCATGCAATTGCCCTGCCATTTCCATGCCATTTTCGTGCCATTGCCGTGCCATTGTCGTTCCATTGCCGTACCATTGGCGTGGCCATTGCCGTACCATTATTGTGCCGTTGCCGTGCCATTGCCGTGCCATTGCCGTGCCATTGCAGTGCCATTGCCATGCCATTGCCGTGCCATTTCCGTGCCATTGCCGTGCCATTATCGTGCCATTGCCGTGCCATTGCCGTGACATTGCCATGCTATTGCCCTGCCATTGCCGTGCCATTTTCGCGCCTTTACCGTGACATTGCCATGCCATTGCCTTGCCATTGCCGTGCCATTGTCGTGCCATTGCCGTGCCATTGCCGTGCCATTGCCGTGACATTGCCATGCCATTGCCCTGCCATTCCCGTGCCATTTTCGTGCAATTGCCGTGCCATTGCCGTGCCATTGCCATGCCATTGCCCTGCCATTGCCGTGCCATTGCCGTGCCATTGCCGTGCCATTGCCGTGCCATTGCCGTGCCATTGCCGTGCCATTGCCGTGCCATTGTCGTTTTATTGCCGTGCCATTGCCGTGCCATTGCCGTACCATTACCGTGCCGTTGCCGTGCCATTGCCGTGCCATTGCCGTGCCATTGTCGTGCCATTTCCGTGCCATTACCGTGACGATGCCATGCCATTGCCCTGCCATTGCCGTGCCATTTTCGTGCTATTACCGTGACATTGCCATGCCATTGCCTTGCCATTGCCGTGCCATTTTCGTGCCATTTCCGTGCCATTACCGTGACATTGCCATGCAATTGCCCTGCCATTTCCATGCCATTTTCGTGCCATTGCCGTGCCATTGCCGTGCCATTGCCATGCCATTGCCCTGCCATTGCCGTGCCATTGCCGTGCCATTGCCGTGCCATTGCCGTGCCATTGCCGTGCCATTGCCGTGCCATTACTGTGCCATTGCCATACCATTGCCCTGCCATTGCCGTGCAATTTTCGTGCCATTACCGTGACATTGCCATGCCATTGCCTTGCCATTGCCGTGCCATTTTCGTGCCATTTCCGTGCCATTACCGTGACATTGCCATGCCATTGCCCTGCCATTTCCATGCCATTTTCGTGCATTGCCGTGCCATTGCCCTGCCAATGCCGTGCCATTGCCGTGCCATTGCCGTGCCATTGTCGTTCCATTGCCGTGCCATTGCCGTGCCATTGCCCTGCCATTGCTTTGCCATTGCCGTGCCATTTCCGTGCCATTACCGTGCCATTGCCGTACCATTGCCGTGCCATTACAGTGACATTGCCGTGCCATTGCCGTGCCATTGACGTGCAATTGACGTGCCATTGCCGTGACATTTTCGTGCAATTGCCGTGCTATTGCCGTGCCATTGCCGTGCCTATGCCGTGACATTGCCGTGCCATTGCCGTGCCATTGCCGTACCATTGCCGTACCATTGCCGTGCCATTGCCGTGACTTATCCGTACCATTGCCGTGTCATTGCCATGCCATTGCCCTGCCATTGCCCTGCCATTGCCGTAACATTTTCGTGCCATTGCCGTGCCATTGCCGTGCCATTGCCGTGCCATTGCCATGCCATTGCCCTGCCATTGCTGTAACATTTTCGTGCCATTGCCGTGCCATTGCCGTGCCATTGCCGTGATTTGCCGTGCCATTGCCGTACCATTGCCGTGCCATTGCCGTACCATTGCCGTGCCATTGCCGTGTCATTGCCGTGACATTTTCGTACCATTGCCGTGTCATTGCCATACCATTGCCCTGCCAATGCCGTGCCATTGCCGTGCCATTGCCGTGCCATTGTCGTTCCATTGCCGTGCCATTGCCGTGCCATTGCCGTACCATTATTGTGGCGTTGCCGTGCCATTACCGTGCCATTGCCGTGCCATTGCAGTGCCATTGCCGTGCCATTGCCGTGCCATTTCCGTGCCATTGCCGTGCCATTTTCGTGCCATTGCCGTGCCATTGCCGTGACATTGCCATGCTATTGCCCTGCCATTGCCGTGCCATTTTCGCGCCTTTACCGTGACATTGCCATGCCATTGCCTTGCCATTGCCGTGCCATTTTCGTGCCATTGCCGTGCCATTGCCGTGCCATTGCCGTGACATTGCCATGCCATTGCCCTGCCATTGCCGTGCCATTTTCGTGCAATTGCCGTGCCATTGCCGTGCCATTGCCATGCCATTGCCCTGCCATTGCCGTGCCATTGCCGTGCCATTGCCGTGCCATTGCCGTGCCATTGCCGTGCCATTGTCGTTTTATTGCCGTGCCATTGCCGTGCCATTGCCGTACCATTACCGTGCCGTTGCCGTGCCATTACCGTGACATTGCCATGCCATTGCCCTGCCATTTCCATGCCATTTTCGTGCCATTGCCGTGCCATTGCCCTGCCAATGCCGTGCCATTGCCGTGCCATTGCCGTGCCATTGTCGTTCCATTGCCGTGCCATTGCCGTTCCATTGCCCTGCCATTGCTTTGCCATTGCCGTGCCATTTCCGTGCCATTACTGTGCCATTGCCGTACCATTGCCGTGCCATTACCGTGACATTGCCGTGCCATTGCCGTGCCATTGACGTGCAATTGACGTGCCATTGCCGTGACATTTTCGTGCCATTGCCGTGCTATTGCCGTGCCATTGCCGTGCCTATGCCGTGACATTGCCGTGCCATTGCCGTGCCATTGCCGTACCATTGCCATGCCATTGCCCTGCCATTGCCGTGCCATTTTCGTGCAATTGCCGTGCCATTGCCGTGCCATTGCCATGCCATTGCCCTGCCATTGCCGTGCCATTGCCGTGCCATTGCCGTGCCATTGCCGTGCCATTGCCGTGCCATTGTCGTTCCATTGCCGTGCCATTGCCGTTCCATTGCCGTGCCATTGCCGTGCCATTGCCGTGCCATTGCCGTGGACGTTGCCATGCCATTGCCCTGCCATTGCCGTGCCATTTTCGTGCCATTACCGTGACATTGCCATGCCATTGCCTTGCAATTGCCGTGCCATTTTCGTGCCATTTCCGTGCCATTACCGTGACATTGCCATGCAATTGCCCTGCCATTTCCATGCCATTTTCGTGCCTTTACCGTGACATTGCCATGCCTTTGCCTTGCCATTGCCGTGCCATTTTCGTGCCATTGCCGTGCCATTGCCGTGCCAATGCCGTGACATTGCCATGCCATTGCCCTGCCATTGCCGTGCCATTTTCGTGCAATTGCCGTGCCATTGCCGTGCCATTGCCATGGCATTGCCCTGCCATTGCCGTGCATTGCCGTGCCATTGTTGTGCCATTGCCGTGCCATTGCCGTGCCATTGTCGTTTTATTGCCGTGCCATTGCCGTGCCATTGCCGTACCATTACCGTGCCGTTGCCGTGCCATTGCCGTGCCATTGCCGTGCCATTGTCGTGCCATTTCCGTGCCATTACCGTGACATTGCCATGCCATTGCCGTGCCATTGCCGTGCCATTGTCGTGCCATTTCCGTGCCATTACCGTGACGTTGCCATGCCATTGCCATGCCATTGCCCTGCCATTGCCGTAACATTTTCGTGCCATTACCGTGCCATTGCCGTGCTATTGCCGTGCCATTGCCGTGCCATTGCCGTGCCATTGCCGTGACATTGCCGTGCCATTGCCATGCCATTGCCCTGCCATTGCCGTGACATTGCCATGCCATTGCCCTGCCATTGCCGTGCCATTGCCGTAACATTTTCGTGCCATTGCCGTGCCATTGCCGTGCCATTGCCGTGCCATTGCCGTGCCATTGCCATGCCATTGCCCTGCCATTGCCGTAACATTTTCGTGCCATTGCCGTGCCATTGCCGTGCCATTGCCGTGATTTGCCGTGCCATTGCCGTACTATTGCCGTGCCATTGCCGTACCATTGCCGTGCCATTGCCGTGCCATTGCCGTGACATTTTCGTACCATTGCCGTGTCATTGCCATGCCATTGCCCTGCCATTGCCCTGCTATTGCCGTAACATTTTCGTGCCATTGCCGTGCCATTGCCGTGCCATTGCCGTGCCATTGCCGTGCCATTGCCATGCCATTGCCCTGCCATTGCCGTAACATTTTCGTGCCATTGCCGTGCCATTGCCGTGCCATTGCCGTGATTTGCCGTGCCATTGCCGTACTATTGCCGTGCCATTGCCGTACCATTGCCGTGCCATTGCTGTGCCATTGCCGTGACATTTCCGTACCATTGCCGTGTCATTGCCATGCCATTGCCCTGCCATTGCCGTGCCATTGCCGTGCCATTGCCGTGCCATTGCCCTGCCATTGCCGTGCAATTGTCGTACCATTGCCGTGCCATTGCCGTGCCATTGCCCTGCCATTGCCGTGCAATTGTCGTACCATTGCCCTGCCAATGCCGTGCCATTGCCCTGCCAATGCCGTGCCATTGCCGTGCCATTGCCGTGCCATTGCCCTGCCATTGCCGTGCAATTGTCGTACCATTGCCCTGCCAATGCCGTGCCATTGCCCTGCCAATGCCGTGCCATTGCCGTGCAATTGCCGTGCCATTGCCGTGCCATTGTCGTTCCATTGCCGTGCCATTGCCGTGCCATTGCCGTACCATTATTGTGCAGTTGCCGTGCCATTGCCGTGCCATTGCCGTGCGATTGCAGTGCCATTGCCGTGCCATTGCCGTGCCATTTCCGTGCCATTGCCGTGCCATTTTCGTGCCATTGCAGTGCCATTGCCGTGACATTGCCATGCTATTGCCCTGCCATTGCCGTGCCATTTTCGTGCCTTTACCGTGACATTGCCATGCCTTTGCCTTGCCATTGCCGTGCATTTTCGTGCCATTGCCGTGCCATTGCCGTGCCAATGCCGTGACATTGCCATGCCATTGCCCTGCCATTGCCGTGCCATTTTCGTGCAATTGCCGTGCCATTGCCGTGCCATTGCCATGGCATTGCCCTGCCATTGCCGTGCCATTGCCGTGCCATTGTTGTGCCATTGCCGTGCCATTGCCGTGCCATTGTCGTTTTATTGCCGTGCCATTGCCGTGCCATTGCCGTACCATTACCGTGCCGTTGCCGTGCCATTGCCGTGCCATTGCCGTGCCATTGTCGTGCCATTTCCGTGCCATTACCGTGACATTGCCATGCCATTGCCGTGCCATTGCCGTGCCATTGTCGTGCCATTTCCGTGCCATTACCGTGACGTTGCCATGCCATTGCCATGCCATTGCCCTGCCATTGCCGTAACATTTTCGTGCCATTACCGTGCCATTGCCGTGCTATTGCCGTGCCATTGCCGTGCCATTGCCGTGCCATTGCCGTGACATTGCCGTGCCATTGCCATGCCATTGCCCTGCCATTGCCGTGACATTGCCATGCCATTGCCCTGCCATTGCCGTGCCATTTTCGTGCCATTACCGTGACATTTCCATGCCATTGCCCTGCCATTGCCGTGCCATTTTCGTGCCATTGCCGTGCCATTGCCGTGACATTGCCATGCCATTGCCCTGCCATTGCCGTGCCATTTTCGTGCCATAACCGTTACATTGCCATGCCATTGCCCTGCCATTGCCGTGCCATTGCCGTGCCATTGCCATGCCATTGCCCTGCCATTGCCGTGCCATTGCCGTGCCATTGCCGTGCCATTGCCGTGCCATTTTCGTGCCATTACCGTGACATTGCCATGCCATTGCCTTGCCATTGCCGTGCCATTTTCGTGCCATTTCCGTGCCATTACCGTGACATTGCCATGCAATTGCCCTGCCATTTTCGTGCCATTACCGTGACATTGCCATGCCATTGCCTTGCCATTGCCGTGCCATTTTCGTGCCATTTCCGTGCCTTTACCGTGACATTGCCATGCAATTGCCCTGCCATTTCCATGCCATTTTCGTGCCATTGCCGTGCCATTGTCGTTCCATTGCCGTACCATTGGCGTGCCATTGCCGTACCATTATTGTGCCGTTGCCGTGCCATTGCCGTGCCATTGCCGTGCCATTGCAGTGCCATTGCCATGCCATTGCCGTGCCATTTCCGTGCCATTGCCGTGCCATTATCGTGCCATTGCCGTGCCATTGCCGTGACATTGCCATGCTATTGCCCTGCCATTGCCGTGCCATTTTCGCGCCTTTACCGTGACATTGCCATGCCATTGCCTTGCCATTGCCGTGCCATTGTCGTGCCATTGCCGTGCCATTGCCGTGCCATTGCCGTGACATTGCCATGCCATTGCCCTGCCATTCCCGTGCCATTTTCGTGCAATTGCCGTGCCATTGCCGTGCCATTGCCATGCCATTGCCCTGCCATTGCCGTGCCATTGCCGTGCCATTGCCGTGCCATTGCCGTGCCATTGCCGTGCCATTGCCGTGCCATTGTCGTTTTATTGCCGTGCCATTGCCGTGCCATTGCCGTACCATTACCGTGCCGTTGCCGTGCCATTGCCGTGCCATTGCCGTGCCATTGTCGTGCCATTTCCGTGCCATTACCGTGACGATGCCATGCCATTGCCCTGCCATTGCCGTGCCATTTTCGTGCTATTACCGTGACATTGCCATGCCATTGCCTTGCCATTGCCGTGCCATTTTCGTGCCATTTCCGTGCCATTACCGTGACATTGCCATGCAATTGCCCTGCCATTTCCATGCCATTTTCGTGCCATTGCCGTGCCATTGCCGTGCCATTGCCATGCCATTGCCCTGCCATTGCCGTGCCATTGCCGTGCCATTGCCGTGCCATTGCCGTGCCATTGCCGTGCCATTGCCGTGACATTACTGTGCCATTGCCATACCATTGCCCTGCCATTGCCGTGCAATTTTCGTGCCATTACCGTGACATTGCCATGCCATTGCCTTGCCATTGCCGTGCCATTTTCGTGCCATTTCCGTGCCATTACCGTGACATTGCCATGCCATTGCCCTGCCATTTCCATGCTATTTTCGTGCCATTGCCGTGCCATTGCGCTGCCAATGCCGTGCCATTGCCGTGCCATTGCCGTGCCATTGTCGTTCCATTGCCGTGCCATTGCCGTGCCATTGCCCTGCCATTGCTTTGCCATTGCCGTGCCATTTCCGTGCCATTACCGTGCCATTGCCGTACCATTGCCGTGCCATTACAGTGACATTGCCGTGCCATTGCCGTGCCATTGACGTGCAATTGACGTGCCATTGCCGTGACATTTTCGTGCAATTCCCGTGCTATTGCCGTGCCATTGCCGTGCCTATGCCGTGACATTGCCGTGCCATTGCCGTGCCATTGCCGTACCATTGCCGTGCCATTGCCGTGCCATTGCCGTGACATATCCGTACCATTGCCGTGTCATTGCCATGCCATTGCCCTGCCATTGCCCTGCCATTGCCGTAACATTTTCGTGCCATTGCCGTGCCATTGCCGTGCCATTGCCGTGCCATTGCCGTGCCATTGCCATGCCATTGCCCTGCCATTGCTGTAACATTTTCGTGCCATTGCCGTGTTATTGCCGTGCCATTGCCGTGATTTGCCGTGCCATTGCCGTACCATTGCCGTGCCATTGCCGTACCATTGCCGTGCCATTGCCGTGTCATTGCCGTGACATTTTCGTACCATTGCCGTGTCATTGCCATACCATTGCCCTGCCAATGCCGTGCCATTGCCGTGCCATTGCCGTGCCATTGTCGTTCCATTGCCGTGCCATTGCCGTGCCATTGCCGTACCATTATTGTGGCGTTGCCGTGCCATTACCGTGCCATTGCCGTGCCATTGCAGTGCCATTGCCGTGCCATTGCCGTGCCATTTCCGTGCCATTGCCGTGCCATTTTCGTGCCATTGCCGTGCCATTGCCGTGACATTGCCATGCTATTGCCCTGCCATTGCCGTGCCATTTTCGCGCCTTTACCGTGACATTGCCATGCCATTGCCTTGCCATTGCCGTGCCATTTTCGTGCCATTGCCGTGCCATTGCCGTGCCATTGCCGTGACATTGCCATGCCATTGCCCTGCCATTGCCGTGCCATTTTCGTGCAATTGCCGTGCCATTGCCGTGCCATTGCCATGCCATTGCCCTGCCATTGCCGTGCCATTGCCGTGCCATTGCCGTGCCATTGCCGTGCCATTGCCGTGCCATTGTCGTTTTATTGCCGTGCCATTGCCGTGCCATTGCCGTACCATTACCGTGCCGTTGCCGTGCCATTACCGTGACATTGCCATGCCATTGCCCTGCCATTTCCATGCCATTTTCGTGCCATTGCCGTGCCATTGCCCTGCCAATGCCGTGCCATTGCCGTGCCATTGCCGTGCCATTGTCGTTCCATTGCCGTGCCATTGCCGTTCCATTGCCCTGCCATTGCTTTGCCATTGCCGTGCCATTTCCGTGCCATTACTGTGCCATTGCCGTACCATTGCCGTGCCATTACCGTGACATTGCCGTGCCATTGCCGTGCCATTGACGTGCAATTGACGTGCCATTGCCGTGACATTTTCGTGCCATTGCCGTGCTATTGCCGTGCCATTGCCGTGCCTATGCCGTGACATTGCCGTGCCATTGCCGTGCCATTGCCGTACCATTGCCATGCCATTGCCCTGCCATTGCCGTGCCATTTTCGTGCAATTGCCGTGCCATTGCCGTGCCATTGCCATGCCATTGCCCTGCCATTGCCGTGCCATTGCCGTGCCATTGCCGTGCCATTGCCGTGCCATTGCCGTGCCATTGTCGTTCCATTGCCGTGCCATTGCCGTGACGTTGCCATGCCATTGCCCTGCCATTGCCGTGCCATTTTCGTGCCATTACCGTGACATTGCCATGCCATTGCCTTGCAATTGCCGTGCCATTTTCGTGCCATTTCCGTGCCATTACCGTGACATTGCCATGCAATTGCCCTGCCATTTCCATGCCATTTTCGTGCCTTTACCGTGACATTGCCATGCCTTTGCCTTGCCATTGCCGTGCCATTTTCGTGCCATTGCCGTGCCATTGCCGTGCCAATGCCGTGACATTGTCATGCCATTGCCCTGCCATTGCCGTGCCATTTTCGTGCAATTGCCGTGCCATTGCCGTGCCATTGCCATGGCATTGCCCTGCCATTGCCGTGCCATTGCCGTGCCATTTAGTGCCATTGCCGTGCCATTGCCGTGCCATTGTCGTTTTATTGCCGTGCCATTGCCGTGCCATTGCCGTACCATTACCGTGCCGTTGCCGTGCCATTGCCGTGCCATTGCCGTGCCATTGTCGTGCCATTTCCGTGCCATTACCGTGACATTGCCATGCCATGGCCGTGCCATTGCCGTGCCATTGTCGTGCCATTTCCGTGCCATTACCGTGACGTTGCCATGCCATTGCCATGCCATTGCCCTGCCATTGCCGTAACATTTTCGTGCCATTACCGTGCCATTGCCGTGCTATTGCCGTGCCATTGCCGTGCCATTGCCGTGCCATTGCCGTGACATTGCCGTGCCATTGCCATGCCATTGCCCTGCCATTGCCGTGACATTGCCATGCCATTGCCCTGCCATTGCCGTGCCATTTTCGTGCCATTACCGTGACATTTCCATGCCATTGCCCTGCCATTGCCGTGCCATTTTCGTGCCATTGCCGTGCCATTGCCGTGACATTGCCATGCCATTGCCCTGCCATTGCCGTGCCATTTTCGTGCCATAACCGTTACATTGCCATGCCATTGCCCTGCCATTGCCGTGCCATTGCCGTGCCATTGCCATGCCATTGCCCTGCCATTGCCGTGCCATTGCCGTGCCATTGCCGTGCCATTGCCGTGCCATTTTCGTGCCATTACCGTGACATTGCCATGCCATTGCCTTGCCATTGCCGTGCCATTTTCGTGCCATTTCCGTGCCATTACCGTGACATTGCCATGCAATTGCCCTGCCATTTTCGTGCCATTACCGTGACATTGCCATGCCATTGCCTTGCCATTGCCGTGCCATTTTCGTGCCATTTCCGTGCCTTTACCGTGACATTGCCATGCAATTGCCCTGCCATTTCCATGCCATTTTCGTGCCATTGCCGTGCCATTGTCGTTCCATTGCCGTACCATTGGCGTGCCATTGCCGTACCATTATTGTGCCGTTGCCGTGCCATTGCCGTGCCATTGCCGTGCCATTGCAGTGCCATTGCCATGCCATTGCCGTGCCATTTCCGTGCCATTGCCGTGCCATTATCGTGCCATTGCCGTGCCATTGCCGTGACATTGCCATGCTATTGCCCTGCCATTGCCGTGCCATTTTCGCGCCTTTACCGTGACATTGCCATGCCATTGCCTTGCCATTGCCGTGCCATTGTCGTGCCATTGCCGTGCCATTGCCGTGCCATTGCCGTGACATTGCCATGCCATTGCCCTGCCATTCCCGTGCCATTTTCGTGCAATTGCCGTGCCATTGCCGTGCCATTGCCATGCCATTGCCCTGCCATTGCCGTGCCATTGCCGTGCCATTGCCGTGCCATTGCCGTGCCATTGCCGTGCCATTGCCGTGCCATTGTCGTTTTATTGCCGTGCCATTGCCGTGCCATTGCCGTACCATTACCGTGCCGTTGCCGTGCCATTGCCGTGCCATTGCCGTGCCATTGTCGTGCCATTTCCGTGCCATTACCGTGACGATGCCATGCCATTGCCCTGCCATTGCCGTGCCATTTTCGTGCTATTACCGTGACATTGCCATGCCATTGCCTTGCCATTGCCGTGCCATTTTCGTGCCATTTCCGTGCCATTACCGTGACATTGCCATGCAATTGCCCTGCCATTTCCATGCCATTTTCGTGCCATTGCCGTGCCATTGCCGTGCCATTGCCATGCCATTGCCCTGCCATTGCCGTGCCATTGCCGTGCCATTGCCGTGCCATTGCCGTGCCATTGCCGTGCCATTGCCGTGCCATTACTGTGCCATTGCCATACCATTGCCCTGCCATTGCCGTGCAATTTTCGTGCCATTACCGTGACATTGCCATGCCATTGCCTTGCCATTGCCGTGCCATTTTCGTGCCATTTCCGTGCCATTACCGTGACATTGCCATGCCATTGCCCTGCCATTTCCATGCCATTTTCGTGCCATTGCCGTGCCATTGCCCTGCCAATGCCGTGCCATTGCCGTGCCATTGCCGTGCCATTGTCGTTCCATTGCCGTGCCATTGCCGTGCCATTGCCCTGCCATTGCTTTGCCATTGCCGTGCCATTTCCGTGCCATTACCGTGCCATTGCCGTACCATTGCCGTGCCATTACAGTGACATTGCCGTGCCATTGCCGTGCCATTGACGTGCAATTGACGTGCCATTGCCGTGACATTTTCGTGCAATTGCCGTGCTATTGCCGTGCCATTGCCGTGCCTATGCCGTGACATTGCCGTGCCATTGCCGTGCCATTGCCGTACCATTGCCGTGCCATTGCCGTGCCATTGCCGTGACATATCCGTACCATTGCCGTGTCATTGCCATGCCATTGCCCTGCCATTGCCCTGCCATTGCCGTAACATTTTCGTGCCATTGCCGTGCCATTGCCGTGCCATTGCCGTGCCATTGCCGTGCCATTGCCATGCCATTGCCCTGCCATTGCTGTAACATTTTCGTGCCATTGCCGTGCCATTGCCGTGCCATTGCCGTGATTTGCCGTGCCATTGCCGTACCATTGCCGTGCCATTGCCGTACCATTGCCGTGCCATTGCCGTGTCATTGCCGTGACATTTTCGTACCATTGCCGTGTCATTGCCATACCATTGCCCTGCCAATGACGTGCCATTGCCGTGCCATTGCCGTGCCATTGTCGTTCCATTGCCGTGCCATTGCCGTGCCATTGCCGTACCATTATTGTGGCGTTGCCGTGCCATTACCGTGCCATTGCCGTGCCATTGCAGTGCCATTGCCGTGCCATTGCCGTGCCATTTCCGTGCCATTGCCGTGCCATTTTCGTGCCATTGCCGTGCCATTGCCGTGACATTGCCATGCTATTGCCCTGCCATTGCCGTGCCATTTTCGCGCCTTTACCGTGACATTGCCATGCCATTGCCTTGCCATTGCCGTGCCATTTTCGTGCCATTGCCGTGCCATTGCCGTGCCATTGCCGTGACATTGCCATGCCATTGCCCTGCCATTGCCGTGCCATTTTCGTGCAATTGCCGTGCCATTGCCGTGCCATTGCCATGCCATTGCCCTGCCATTGCCGTGCCATTGCCGTGCCATTGCCGTGCCATTGCCGTGCCATTGCCGTGCCATTGTCGTTTTATTGCCGTGCCATTGCCGTGCCATTGCCGTACCATTACCGTGCCGTTGCCGTGCCATTACCGTGACATTGCCATGCCATTGCCCTGCCATTTCCATGCCATTTTCGTGCCATTGCCGTGCCATTGCCCTGCCAATGCCGTGCCATTGCCGTGCCATTGCCGTGCCATTGTCGTTCCATTGCCGTGCCATTGCCGTTCCATTGCCCTGCCATTGCTTTGCCATTGCCGTGCCATTTCCGTGCCATTACTGTGCCATTGCCGTACCATTGCCGTGCCATTACCGTGACATTGCCGTGCCATTGCCGTGCCATTGACGTGCAATTGACGTGCCATTGCCGTGACATTTTCGTGCCATTGCCGTGCTATTGCCGTGCCATTGCCGTGCCTATGCCGTGACATTGCCGTGCCATTGCCGTGCCATTGCCGTACCATTGCCATGCCATTGCCCTGCCATTGCCGTGCCATTTTCGTGCAATTGCCGTGCCATTGCCGTGCCATTGCCATGCCATTGCCCTGCCATTGCCGTGCCATTGCCGTGCCATTGCCGTGCCATTGCCGTGCCATTGCCGTGCCATTGTCGTTCCATTGCCGTGCCATTGCCGTTCCATTGCCGTGCCATTGCCGTGCCATTGCCGTGCCATTGCCGTGACGTTGCCATGCCATTGCCCTGCCATTGCCGTGCCATTTTCGTGCCATTACCGTGACATTGCCATGCCATTGCCTTGCAATTGCCGTGCCATTTTCGTGCCATTTCCGTGCCATTACCGTGACATTGCCATGCAATTGCCCTGCCATTTCCATGCCATTTTCGTGCCATTGCCGTGCCATTGCCGTGCCATTGCCATGCCATTGCCCTGCCATTGCCGTGCCATTGCCGTGCCATTGCCGTGCCATTGCCGTGCCATTACCGTGCCATTGCCATACCATTGCCCTGCCATTGCCGTGCCATTTTCGTGCCATTACCGTGACATTGCCATGCCATTGCCTTGCCATTGCCGTGCCATTTTCGTGCCATTTCCGTGCCATTACCGTGACATTGCCATGCCATTGCCCTGCCATTTTCATGCCATTTTCGTGCCATTGCCGTGCCATTGCCCTGCCAATGCCGTGCCATTGCCGTGCCATTGCCGTGCCATTGTCGTTCCATTGCCGTGCCATTGCCGTGCCATTGCCCTGCCATCGCTTTGCCATTGCCGTGCCATTTCTGTGCCATTACCGTGCCATTGCCGTACCATTGCCGTGCCATTACCGTGACATTGCCGTGCCATTGACGTGCCATTGACGTGCAATTGACGTGCCATTGCCGTGACATTTTCGTGCCATTGCCGTGCTATTGCCGTGCCATTGCCGTGCCATTGCCATGCCATTGCCTTGCCATTGCCCTGCCATTGCCGTAACATTTTCGTGCCATTGCCGTGCCATTGCCGTGCCATTGCCGTGCCATTGCCATGCCATTGCCCTGCGATTGCCGTAACATTTTCGTGCCATTGCCGTGATATTGCCGTGCCATTGCCGTAATTTGCCGTGCCATTGCCGTACCATTGCCGTGCCATTGCCGTACCATTGTCGTGCCATTGCCGTGCCATTGCCGTGACATTTCCGTACCATTGCCGTGTCATTGCCATGCCATTGCCCTGCCATTGCCGTGCCATTGCCGTGCCATTGCCGTACCTTTACCGTGCCTTTGCCGTGCCATTGCCGTGACATTGCCGTGCCATTGCCGTGTCATTGCCCTGCCATTGCCGTGCAATTGTCGTGCCATTGCCCTGCCAATGCCGTGCCATTGCCGTGCCATTGCCGTGCCATTGTCGTTCCATTGCCGTACCATTGCCGTGCCATTGCCGTACCATTATTGTGCCGTTGCCGTGCCATTGCCGTGCCATTGCCGTGCCATTGCTGTGCCATTGCCGTGCCATTGCCGTGCCATTGCCGTGCCATTTTCGTGCCATTGCCGTGCCATTGCCGTGACATTGCCATGCTATTGCCCTGCCATTGCCGTGCTATTTTCGCGCCTTTACCGTGACATTGCCATGCCATTGCCTTGCCATTGCCGTGCCATTTTCGTGCCATTGCCGTGCCATTGCCGTGCCATTGCCGTGACATTGCCATGCCATTGCCCTGCCATTGCCGTGCCATTTTCATGCAATTGCCGTGCCATTGCCGTGCCATTGCCATGCCATTGCCCTGCCATTGCCGTGCCATTGCCGTGCCATTGCCGTGCCATTGCCGTGCCATTGCCGTGCCATTGCCGTGCCATTGCCGTGCCATTGCCGTGCCATTGCCGTGCCATTGTCGTTTTATTGCCGTGCCATTGCCGTGCCATTGCCGTACCATTACCGTGCCGTTGCCGTGCCATTGCCGTGTCATTGCCGTGCCATTGTCGTGCCATTTCCGTGCCATTGCCGTGCCATTGCCGTGCCATTGCCGTGCCATTGTCGTTTTATTGCCGTGCCATTGCCGTGCCATTGCCGTACCATTACCGTGCCGTTGCCGTGCCATTGCCGTGTCATTGCCGTGCCATTGTCGTGCCATTTCCGTGCCATTACCGTGACGTTGCCATGCCATTGCCCTGCCATTGCCGTGCCATTTTCGTGCCATTACCGTGACATTGCCATGCCATTGCCTTGCCATTGCCGTGCCATTTTCATGCCATTTCCGTGCCATTACCGTGACATTGCCATGCAATTGCCCTGCCATTTCCATGCCATTTTCGTGCCATTGCCGTGCCATTGCCGTGCCATTGCCATGCCATTGCCCTGCCATTGCCGTGCCATTGCCGTGCCATTGCCGTACCATTGCCGTGCCATTGCCGTGCCATTACCGTGCCATTGCCATACCATTGCCCTGCCATTGACGTGCAATTTTCGTGCCATTACCGTGACATTGCCATGCCATTGCCTTGCCATTGCCGTGCCATTTTCGTGCCATTTCCGTGCCATTACCGTGACATTGCCATGCCATTGCCATGCCATTTCCATACCATTTTCGTGCCATTGCCGTGCCATTGCCGTGCCATTGCCATGCCATTGCCCTGCCGTTGCCGTGCAATTTTCGTGCCATTACCGTGACATTGCCATGCCATTGCCTTGCCATTGCCGTGCCATTTTCGTGCCATTTCCGTGCCATTACCGTGACATTGCCATGCCATTGCCCTGCCATTTCCATGCCATTACCGTGCCATTTCCGTACCATTGCCGTGCCAATACCGTGACATTGCCGTGCAATTGCCGTGCCATTGACGTGCAATTGACGTGCCATTGCCGTGACATTTTCGTGCCATTGCCGTGCTATTGCCGTGCCATTGCCGTGCCTATGCCGTGACATTGCCGTGCCATTGCCGTGCCATTGCCGTACCATTGCCGTGCTATTGCCGTGCCATTGCCGTGACATTTCCGTACCATTGCCGTGTCATTGCCATGCCATTGCCCTGCCATTGCCCTGCCATTGCCCTGCCATTGCCCTGCCATTGCCGTAACATTTTCGTGCCATTGCCGTGCCATTGCCGTGCCATTGCCGTGCCATTGCCGTGCCATTGCCATGCCATTGCCCTGCCATTGCCGTAACAGTTTCGTGCCATTGCCGTGCCATTGCCGTGCCATTGCCGTGATTTGCCGTGCCATTGCCGTACTATTGCCGTGCCATTGCCGTACCATTGCCGTGCCATTGCCGTGCCATTGCCGTGACATTTCCGTACCATTGCCGTGTCATTGCCATGCCATTGCCCTGCCATTGCCGTGCCATTGCCGTGCCATTGCCGTGCCATTGCCCTGCCATTGCCGTGCAATTGTCGTACCATTGCCGTGCCATTGCCGTGCCATTGCCCTGCCATTGCCGTGCAATTGTCGTACCATTGCCCTGCCAATGCCGTGCCATTGCCCTGCCAATGCCGTGCCATTGCCGTGCCATTGCCGTGCCATTGCCCTGCCATTGCCGTGCAATTGTCGTACCATTGCCCTGCCAATGCCGTGCCATTGCCCTGCCAATGCCGTGCCATTGCCGTGCAATTGCCGTGCCATTGCCGTGCCATTGTCGTTCCATTGCCGTGCCATTGCCGTGCCATTGCCGTACCATTATTGTGCAGTTGCCGTGCCATTGCCGTGCCATTGCCGTGCCATTGCAGTGCCATTGCCGTGCCATTGCCGTGCCATTTCCGTGCCATTGCCGTGCCATTTTCGTGCCATTGCAGTGCCATTGCCGTGACATTGCCATGCTATTGCCCTGCCATTGCCGTGCCATTTTCGTGCCTTTACCGTGACATTGCCATGCCTTTGCCTTGCCATTGCCGTGCCATTTTCGTGCCATTGCCGTGCCATTGCCGTGCCAATGCCGTGACATTGCCATGCCATTGCCCTGCCATTGCCGTGCCATTTTCGTGCAATTGCCGTGCCATTGCCGTGCCATTGCCATGGCATTGCCCTGCCATTGCCGTGCCATTGCCGTGCCATTGCCGTGCCATTGCCGTGCCATTGTCGTTTTATTGCCGTGCCATTGCCGTGCCATTGCCGTACCATTACCGTGCCGTTGCCGTGCCATTGCCGTGCCATTGCCGTGCCATTGTCGTGCCATTTCCGTGACATTACCGTGACATTGCCATGCCATTGCCGTGCCATTGCCGTGCCATTGTCGTGCCATTTCCGTGCCATTACCGTGACGTTGCCATGCCATTGCCATGCCATTGCCCTGCCATTGCCGTAACATTTTCGTGCCATTACCGTGCCATTGCCGTGCTATTACCGTGCCATTGCCGTGCCATTGCCGTGCCATTGCCGTGACATTGCCGTGCCATTGCCATGCCATTGCCCTGCCATTGCCGTGACATTGCCATGCCATTGCCCTGCCATTGCCGTGCCATTTTCGTGCCATTACCGTGACATTTCCATGCCATTGCCCTGCCATTGCCGTGCCATTTTCGTGCCATTGCCGTGCCATTGCCGTGACATTGCCATGCCATTGCCCTGCCATTGCCGTGCCATTTTCGTGCCATAACCGTGACATTGCCATGCCATTGCCCTGCCATTGCCGTGCCATTGCCGTGCCATTGCCATGCCATTGCCCTGCCATTGCCGTGCCATTGCCGTGCCATTGCCGTGCCATTGCCGTGCCATTTTCGTGCCATTACCGTGACATTGCCATGCCATTGCCTTGCCATTGCCGTGCCATTTTCGTGCCATTTCCGTGCCATTACCGTGACATTGCCATGCAATTGCCCTGCCATTTTCGTGCCATTACCGTGACATTGCCATGCCATTGCCTTGCCATTGCCGTGCCATTTTCGTGCCATTTCCGTGCCTTTACCGTGACATTGCCATGCAATTGCCCTGCCATTTCCATGCCATTTTCGTGCCATTGCCGTGCCATTGTCGTTCCATTGCCGTACCATTGGCGTGCCATTGCCGTACCATTATTGTGCCGTTGCCGTGCCATTGCCGTGCCATTGCCGTGCCATTGCAGTGCCATTGCCATGCCATTGCCGTGCCATTTCCGTGCCATTGCCGTGCCATTTTCGTGCCATTGCCGTGCCATTGCCGTGACATTGCCATGCTATTGCCCTGCCATTGCCGTGCCATTTTCGCGCCTTTACCGTGACATTGCCATGCCATTGCCTTGCCATTGCAGTGCCATTGTCGTGCCATTGCCGTACCATTATTGTGCCGTTGCCGTGCCATTGCCGTGCCATTGCCGTGCCATTGCAGTGCCATTGCCATGCCATTGCCGTGCCATTTCCGTGCCATTGCCGTGCCATTTTCGTGCCATTGCCGTGCCATTGCCGTGACATTGCCATGCTATTGCCCTGCCATTGCCGTGCCATTTTCGCGCCTTTACCGTGACATTGCCATGCCATTGCCTTGCCATTGCAGTGCCATTGCCGTGCCATTTTCGTGCAATTGCCGTGCCATTGCCGTGCCATTGCCATGCCATTGCCCTGCCATTGCCGTGCCATTGCCGTGCCATTGCCGTGCCATTGCCGTGCCATTGCCGTGCCATTGCCGTGCCATTGTCGTTTTATTGCCGTGCCATTGCCGTGCCATTGCTGTACCATTACCGTGCCGTTGCCGTGCCATTGCCGTGCCATTGCCGTGCCATTGTCGTGCCATTTCCGTGCCATTTCCGTGCCATTACCGTGACGTTGCCATGCCATTGCCCTGCCATTGCCGTGCCATTTTCGTGCCATTACCGTGACATTGCCATGCCATTGCCTTGCCATTGCCGTGCCATTTTCGTGCCATTTCCGTGCCATTACCGTGACATTGCCATGCAATTGCCCTGCCATTTCCATGCCATTTTCGTGCCATTGCCGTGCCATTGCCGTGCCATTGCCATGCCATTGCCCTGCCATTGCCCTGCCATTGCCGTGCCATTGCCGTGCCATTGCCGTGCCATTTCCGTGCCATTGCCGTGCCATTACTGTGCCATTGCCATACCATTGCCCTGCCATTGCCGTGCAATTTTCGTGCCATTACCGTGACATTGCCATGCCATTGCCTTGCCATTGCCGTGCCATTTTCGTGCCATTTCCGTGCCATTACCGTGACATTGCCATGCCATTGCCCTGCCATTTCCATGCCATTTTCGTGCCATTGCCGTGCCATTGCCCTGCCAATGCCGTGCCATTGCCGTGCCATTGCCGTGCCATTGTCGTTCCATTGCCGTGCCATTGCCGTGCCATTGCCCTGCCATTGCTTTGCCATTGCCGTGCCATTTCCGTGCCATTACCGTGCCATTGCCGTACCATTGCCGTGCCATTACAGTGACATTGCCGTGCCATTGCCGTGCCATTGACGTGCAATTGACGTGCCATTGCCGTGACATTTTCGTGCAATTGCCGTGCTATTGCCGTGCCATTGCCGTGCCTATGCCGTGACATTGCCGTGACATATCCGTACCATTGCCGTGTCATTGCCATGCCATTGCCCTGCCATTGCCCTGCCATTGCCGTAACATTTTCGTGCCATTGCCGTGCCATTGCCGTGCCATTGCCGTGCCATTGCAATGCCATTGCCCTGCCATTGCCGTAACATTTTCGTGCCATTGCCGTGCCATTGCCGTGATTTGCCGTGCCATTGCCGTACCATTGCCGTGCCATTGCCGTACCATTGCCGTGCCATTGCCGTGTCATTGCCGTGACATTTCCGTACCATTGCCGTGTCATTGCCATACCATTGCCCTGCCAATGCCGTGCCATTGCCGTGCCATTGCCGTGCCATTGTCGTTCCATTGCCGTGCCATTGCCGTGCCATTGCCGTACCATTATTGTGGCGTTGCCGTGCCATTACCGTGCCATTGCCGTGCCATTGCAGTGCCATTGCCGTGCCATTGCCGTGCCATTTCCGTGCCATTGCCGTGCCATTTTCGTGCCATTGCCGTGCCATTGCCGTGACATTGCCATGCTATTGCCCTGCCATTGCCGTGCCATTTTCGCGCCTTCACCGTGACATTGCCATGCCATTGCCTTGCCATTGCCGTGCCATTTTCGTGCCATTGCCGTGCCATTGCCGTGCCATTGCCGTGACATTGCCATGCCATTGCCCTGCCATTGCCGTGCCATTTTCGTGCAATTGCCGTGCCATTGCCGTGCCATTGCCATGCCATTGCCCTGCCATTGCCGTGCCATTGCCGTTCCATTGCCGTGCCATTGCCGTGCCATTGCCGTGCCATTGTCGTTTTATTGCCGTGCCATTGCCGTGCCATTGCCGTACCATTACCGTGCCGTTGCCGTGCCATTACCGTGACATTGCCATGCCATTGCCCTGCCATTTCCATGCCATTTTCGTGCCATTGCCGTGCCATTGCCTTGCCAATGCCGTGCCATTGCCGTGCCATTGCCGTGCCATTGTCGTTCCATTGCCGTGCCATTGCCGTGCCATTGCCCTGCCATTGCTTTGCCATTGCCGTGCCATTTCCGTGCCATTACTGTGCCATTACCGTACCATTGCCGTGCCATTACCGTGACATTGCCGTGCCATTACCGTGACGTTGCCATGCCATTGCCCTGCCATTGCCGTGCCATTTTCGTGCCATTTCCGTGCCATTACCGTGACATTGCCATGCAATTGCCCTGCCATTTCCATGCCATTTTCGTGCCATTGCCGTGCCATTGCCGTGCCATTGCCATGCCATTGCCCTGCCATTGCCGTGCCATTGCCGTGCCATTGCCGTGCCATTGCCGTGCCATTGCCGTGCCATTACTGTGCCATTGCCATACCATTGCCCTGCCATTGCCGTGAAATTTTCGTGCCATTACCGTGACATTGCCATGCCATTGCCTTGCCATTGCCGTGCCATTTTCGTGCCATTTCCGTGCCATTACCGTGACATTGCCATGCCATTGCCCTGCCATTTCCATGCCAATGCCGTGCCATTGCCGTGCCATTGCCGTGCCATTGTCGTTCCATTGCCGTGCCATTGCCGTGCCATTGCCCTGCCATTGCTTTGCCATTGCCGTGCCATTTCCGTGCCATTACCGTGCCATTGCCGTACCATTGCCGTGCCATTACAGTGACATTGCCGTGCCATTGCCGTGCCATTGACGTGCAATTGACGTGCCATTGCCGTGACATTTTCGTGCAATTGCCGTGCTATTGCCGTGCCATTGCCGTGCCTATGCCGTGACATTGCCGTGCCAATGCCGTGCCATTGCCGTACCATTGCCGTGCCATTGCCGTGCCATTGCCGTGACATATCCGTACCATTGCCGTGTCATTGCCATGCCATTGCCCTGCCATTGCCCTGCCATTGCCGTAACATTTTCGTGCCATTGCCGTGCCATTGCCTTGCCATTGCCGTGCCATTGCCATGCCATTGCCCTGCCATTGCCGTAACATTTTCGTGCCATTGCCGTGCCATTGCCGTGCCATTGCCGTGCCATTGCCGTGATTTGCCGTGCCATTGCCGTACCATTGCCGTGCCATTGCCGTACCATTGCCGTGCCATTGCCGTGTCATTGCCGTGACATTTCCGTACCATTGCCGTGTCATTGCCATACCATTGCCCTGCCAATGTCGTGCCATTGCCGTGCCATTGCCGTGCCATTGTCGTTCCATTGCCGTGCCATTGCCGTGCCATTGCCGTACCATTATTGTGGCGTTGCCGTGCCATTACCGTGCCATTGCCGTGCCATTGCAGTGCCATTGCCGTGCCATTGCCGTGCCATTTCCGTGCCATTGCCGTGCCATTTTTGTGCCATTGCCGTGCCATTGCCGTGACATTGCCATGCTATTGCCCTGCCATTGCCGTGCCATTTTCGCGCCTTTACCGTGACATTGCCATGCCATTGCCTTGCCATTGCCGTGCCATTTTCGTGCCATTGCCGTGCCATTGCCGTGCCATTGCCGTGACATTGCCATGCCATTGCCCTGCCATTGCCCTGCCATTGCCGTGCCATTGCGGTGGCATTGCCGTGCCATTGCCGTGCCATTGCCGTGCCATTTCTGTGCCATTGCCATGCCATTGTCATGCTATTGCGGTGCCATTGCTGTGCCATTGCCGTGCCATTGCCATGCCATTGCCTTGCCATTGCCGTGCCATTTTCGTGCCATTTCCGTGCCATTACCGTGACATTGCCATGCCATTGCCCTGCCATTTCCATGCCATTTTCGTGCCATTGCCGTGCCATTGCCCTGCCAATGCCGTGCCATTGCCGTGCCATTGCCGTGCCATTGTCGTTCCATTGCCGTGCCATTGCCGTGCCATTGCCCTGCCATTGCTTTGCCATTGCCGTGCCATTTCCGTGCCATTACCGTGCCATTGCCGTACCATTGCCGTGCCATTACAGTGACATTGCCGTGCCATTGCCGTGCCATTGACGTGCAATTGACGTGCCATTGCCGTGACATTTTCGTGCAATTGCCGTGCTATTGCCGTGCCATTGCCGTGCCTATGCCGTGACATTGCCGTGACATATCCGTACCATTGCCGTGTCATTGCCATGCCATTGCCCTGCCATTGCCCTGCCATTGCCGTAACATTTTCGTGCCATTGCCGTGCCATTGCCGTGCCATTGCCGTGCCATTGCAATGCCATTGCCCTGCCATTGCCGTAACATTTTCGTGCCATTGCCGTGCCATTGCCGTGATTTGCCGTGCCATTGCCGTACCATTGCCGTGCCATTGCCGTACCATTGCCGTGCCATTGCCGTGTCATTGCCGTGACATTTCCGTACCATTGCCGTGTCATTGCCATACCATTGCCCTGCCAATGCCGTGCCATTGCCGTGCCATTGCCGTGCCATTGTCGTTCCATTGCCGTGCCATTGCCGTGCCATTGCCGTACCATTATTGTGGCGTTGCCGTGCCATTACCGTGCCATTGCCGTGCCATTGCAGTGCCATTGCCGTGCCATTGCCGTGCCATTTCCGTGCCATTGCCGTGCCATTTTCGTGCCATTGCCGTGCCATTGCCGTGACATTGCCATGCTATTGCCCTGCCATTGCCGTGCCATTTTCGCGCCTTTACCGTGACATTGCCATGCCATTGCCTTGCCATTGCCGTGCCATTTTCGTGCCATTGCCGTGCCATTGCCGTGCCATTGCCGTGACATTGCCATGCCATTGCCCTGCCATTGCCGTGCCATTTTCGTGCAATTGCCGTGCCATTGCCGTGCCATTGCCATGCCATTGCCCTGCCATTGCCGTGCCATTGCCGTTCCATTGCCGTGCCATTGCCGTGCCATTGCCGTGCCATTGTCGTTTTATTGCCGTGCCATTGCCGTGCCATTGCCGTACCATTACCGTGCCGTTGCCGTGCCATTACCGTGACATTGCCATGCCATTGCCCTGCCATTTCCATGCCATTTTCGTGCCATTGCCGTGCCATTGCCTTGCCAATGCCGTGCCATTGCCGTGCCATTGCCGTGCCATTGTCGTTCCATTGCCGTGCCATTGCCGTGCCATTGCCCTGCCATTGCTTTGCCATTGCCGTGCCATTTCCGTGCCATTACTGTGCCATTACCGTACCATTGCCGTGCCATTACCGTGACATTGCCGTGCCATTACCGTGACGTTGCCATGCCATTGCCCTGCCATTGCCGTGCCATTTTCGTGCCATTTCCGTGCCATTACCGTGACATTGCCATGCAATTGCCCTGCCATTTCCATGCCATTTTCGTGCCATTGCCGTGCCATTGCCGTGCCATTGCCATGCCATTGCCCTGCCATTGCCGTGCCATTGCCGTGCCATTGCCGTGCCATTGCCGTGCCATTGCCGTGCCATTACTGTGCCATTGCCATACCATTGCCCTGCCATTGCCGTGAAATTTTCGTGCCATTACCGTGACATTGCCATGCCATTGCCTTGCCATTGCCGTGCCATTTTCGTGCCATTTCCGTGCCATTACCGTGACATTGCCATGCCATTGCCCTGCCATTTCCATGCCAATGCCGTGCCATTGCCGTGCCATTGCCGTGCCATTGTCGTTCCATTGCCGTGCCATTGCCGTGCCATTGCCCTGCCATTGCTTTGCCATTGCCGTGCCATTTCCGTGCCATTACCGTGCCATTGCCGTACCATTGCCGTGCCATTACAGTGACATTGCCGTGCCATTGCCGTGCCATTGACGTGCAATTGACGTGCCATTGCCGTGACATTTTCGTGCAATTGCCGTGCTATTGCCGTGCCATTGCCGTGCCTATGCCGTGACATTGCCGTGCCATTGCCGTGCCATTGCCGTACCATTGCCGTGCCATTGCCGTGCCATTGCCGTGACATATCCGTACCATTGCCGTGTCATTGCCATGCCATTGCCCTGCCATTGCCCTGCCATTGCCGTAACATTTTCGTGCCATTGCCGTGCCATTGCCGTGCCATTGCCGTGCCATTGCCATGCCATTGCCCTGCCATTGCCGTAACATTTTCGTGCCATTGCCGTGCCATTGCCGTGCCATTGCCGTGCCATTGCCGTGATTTGCCGTGCCATTGCCGTACCATTGCCGTGCCATTGCCGTACCATTGCCGTGCCATTGCCGTGTCATTGCCGTGACATTTCCGCACCATTGCCGTGTCATTGCCATACCATTGCCCTGCCAATGTCGTGCCATTGCCGTGCCATTGCCGTGCCATTGTCGTTCCATTGCCGTGCCATTGCCGTGCCATTGCCGTACCATTATTGTGGCGTTGCCGTGCCATTACCGTGCCATTGCCGTGCCATTGCAGTGCCATTGCCGTGCCATTGCCGTGCCATTTCCGTGCCATTGCCGTGCCATTTTTGTGCCATTGCCGTGCCATTGCCGTGACATTGCCATGCTATTGCCCTGCCATTGCCGTGCCATTTTCGCGCCTTTACCGTGACATTGCCATGCCATTGCCTTGCCATTGCCGTGCCATTTTCGTGCCATTGCCGTGCCATTGCCGTGCCATTGCCGTGACATTGCCATGCCATTGCCCTGCCATTGCCGTGCCATTTTCGTGCAATTGCCGTGCCATTGCCGTGCCATTGCCATGCCATTGCCCTGCCATTGCCGTGCCATTGCCGTGCCATTG
The DNA here is from genome assembly GCA_940337035.1 of Agriotes lineatus. Classification (NCBI taxonomy): domain Eukaryota; kingdom Metazoa; phylum Arthropoda; class Insecta; order Coleoptera; family Elateridae; genus Agriotes; species Agriotes lineatus. Next base: position 216,558 of record CALNHX010001217.1, on the reverse strand, counting down.
CTTTGCCTTTGCCGTGCCATTGCCGTGCCATTGTCGTTTTATTGCCGTGCCATTGCCGTGCCATTGCCGTACCATTACCGTGCCGTTGCCGTGCCATTACCGTGACATTGCCATGCCATTGCCCTGCCATTTCCATGCCATTTTCGTGCCATTGCCGTGTTATTGCCCTGCCAATGCCGTGCCATTGCCGTGCCATTGCCGTGCCATTGTCGTTCCATTGCCGTGCCATTGCCGTGCCATTGCCCTGCCATTGCTTTGCCATTGCCGTGCCATTTCCGTGCCATTACTGTGCCATTGCCGTACCATTGCCGTGCCATTACCGTGACATTGCCGTGCCATTGCCATGCCATTGTCGTGCAATTGACGTGCCATTGCCGTGATATTTTCGTGCCATTGCCGTGCTATTGCCGTGCCATTGCCGTGCCTATGCCGTGACATTGCCGTGCCATTGCCGTGCCATTGCCGTACCATTGCCATGCCATTGCCGTGCCATTGCCGTGCCATTGTCGTTCCATTGCCGTGCCATTGCCGTGCCATTGCCCTGCCATTGCTTTGCCATTGCCGTGCCATTTCCGTGCCATTACTGTGCCATTGCCGTACCATTGCCGTGCCATTACCGTGACATTGCCGTGCCATTGCCGTGCCATTGCCGTACCATTGCCATGCCATTGCCCTGCCATTGCCGTGCCATTTTCGTGCAATTGCCGTGCCATTGCCGTGCCATTGCCATACCATTGCCCTGCCATTGCCGTGCCATTGCCGTGCCATTGCCGTGCCATTGCCGTGCCATTGCCGTGCCATTGTCGTTCCATTGCCGTGCCATTGCCGTTCCATTGCCGTGCCATTGCCGTGCCATTGCCGTGCCATTGCCGTGACGTTGCCATGCCATTGCCCTGCCATTGCCGTGCCATTTTCGTGCCATTACCGTGACATTGCCATGCCATTGCCTTGCAATTGCCGTGCCATTTTCGTGCCATTTCCGTGCCATTACCGTGACATTGCCATGCAATTGCCCTGCCATTTCCATGCCATTTTCGTGCCATTGCCGTGCCATTGCCGTGCCATTGCCATGCCATTGCCCTGCCATTGCCGTGCCATTGCCGTGCCATTGCCGTGCCATTGCCGTGCCATTACCGTGCCATTGCCATACCATTGCCCTGCCATTGCCGTGCCATTTTCGTGCCATTACCGTGACATTGCCATGCCATTGCCTTGCCATTGCCGTGCCATTTTCGTGCCATTTCCGTGCCATTACCGTGACATTGCCATGCCATTGCCCTGCCATTTTCATGCCATTTTCGTGCCATTGCCGTGCCATTGCCCTGCCAATGCCGTGCCATTGCCGTGCCATTGCCGTGCCATTGTCGTTCCATTGCCGTGCCATTGCCGTGCCATTGCCCTGCCATTGCTTTGCCATTGCCGTGCCATTTCCGTGCCATTACCGTGCCATTGCCGTACCATTGCCGTGCCATTACCGTGACATTGCCGTGCCATTGACGTGCCATTGACGTGCAATTGACGTGCCATTGCCGTGACATTTTCGTGCCATTGCCGTGCTATTGCCGTGCCATTGCCGTGCCTATGCCGTGACATTGCCGTGCCATTGCCGTGCCATTGCCGTACCATTGCCGTGCCATTGCCGTGCCATTGCCCTGTCATTGCCCTGCCATTGCCGTAACATTTTCGTGCCATTGCCGTGCCATTGCCGTGCCATTGCCGTGCCATTGCCATGCCATTGCCCTGCGATTGCCGTAACATTTTCGTGCCACTGCCGTGAAATTGCAATGCCATTGCCGTAATTTGCCGTGCCATTGCCGTACCATTGCCGTGCCATTGCCGTACCATTGTCGTGCCATTGCCGTGCCATTGCCGTGACATTTCCGTACCATTGCCGTGTCATTGCCATGCCATTGCCCTGCCATTGCCGTGCCATTGCCGTGCCATTGCCGTACCTTTACCGTGCCTTTGCCGTGCCATTGCCGTGACATTGCCGTGCCATTGCCGTGTCATTGCCCTGCCATTGCCGTGCAATTGTCGTGCCATTGCCGTGCCATTGCCGTGCCATTGCCGTGCCATTGTCGTTCCATTGCCGTACCATTGCCGTGCCATTGCCGTACCATTATTGTGCCGTTGCCGTGCCATTGCCGTGCCATTGCCGTGCCATTGCAGTGCCATTGCCGTGCCATTGCCGTGCCATTTCCGTGCCATTGCCGTGCCATTTTCGTGCCATTGCCGTGCCATTGCCGTGACATTGCCATGCTATTGCCCTGCCATTGCCGTGCTATTTTCGCGCCTTTACCGTGACATTGCCATGCCATTGCCTTGCCATTGCCGTGCCATTTTCGTGCCATTGCCGTGCCATTGCCGTGCCATTGCCGTGACATTGCCATGCCATTGCCCTGCCATTGCCGTGCCATTTTCGTGCAATTGCCGTGCCATTGCCGTGCCATTGCCATGCCATTGCCCTGCCATTGCCGTGCCATTGCCGTGCCATTGCCGTGCCATTGCCGTGCCATTGCCGTGCCATTGCCGTGCCATTGCCGTGATATTGTCGTTTTATTGCCGTGCCATTGCCGTGCCATTGCCGTACCATTACCGTGCCGTTGCCGTGCCATTGCCGTGTCATTGCCGTGCCATTGTCGTGCCATTTCCGTGCCATTACCGTGACGTTGCCATGCCATTGCCCTGCCATTGCCGTGCCATTTTCGTGCCATTACCGTGACATTGCCATGCCATTGCCTTGCCATTGCCGTGCCATTTTCGTGCCATTTCCGTGCCATTACCGTGACATTGCCATGCAATTGCCCTGCCATTTCCATGCCATTTTCGTGCCATTGCCGTGCCATTGCCGTGCCATTGCCATGCCATTGCCCTACCATTGCCGTTCCATTGCCGTGCCATTGCCGTGCCATTGCCGTGCCATTACCGTGCCATTGCCATACCATTGCCCTGCCATTGCCGTGCAATTTTTGTGCCATTACCGTGACATTGCCATGCCATTGCCTTGCCATTGCCGTGCCATTTTCGTGCCATTTCCGTGCCATTACCGTGACATTGCCATGCCATTGCCCTGCCATTTCCATGCCATTTTCGTGCCATTGCCGTGCCATTGCCCTGCCAATGCCGTGCCATTGCCGTGCCATTGAAGTGCCATTGTCGTTCCATTGCCGTGCCATTGCCGTGCCATTGCCCTGCCATTGCTTTGCCATTGCCGTGCCATTTCCGTGCCATTACCGTGCCATTGCCGTACCATTGCCGTGCCATTACCGTGACATTGCCGTGCCATTGCCGTGCCATTGACGTGCAATTGACGTGCCATTGCCGTGACATTTTCGTGCAATTGCCGTGCTATTGCCGTGCCATTGCCGTGCCTATGCCGTGACATTGCCGTGCCATTGCCGTGCCATTGCCGTACCATTGCCGTGCCATTGCCGTGCCATTGCCGTGACATATCCGTACCATTGCCGTGTCATTGCCATGCCATTGCCCTGCCATTGCCCTGCGATTGCCGTAACATTTTCGTGCCATTGCCGTGCCATTGCCGTGCCATTGCCGTGCCATTGCCATGCCATTGCCCTGCCATTGCCGTAACATTTTCGTGCCATTGCCGTGCCATTGCCGTGCCATTGCAGTGATTTGCCGTGCCATTGCCGTACCATTGCCGTGCCATTGCCGTACCATTGCCGTGCCATTGCCGTGCCATTGCCGTGACATTTCCGTACCATTGCCGTGTCATTGCCATGCCATTGCCCTGCCATTGCCGTGCCATTGCCGTGCCATTGCCGTACCTTTACCGTGCCATTGCCGTGCCATTGCCGTGACATTGCCGTGCCATTGCCGTGCCATTGCCGTGCCATTGCCGTGCCATTGCCGTGCCATTGCCGTGCCATTGCCGTGCCATTGCCGTACCTTTACCGTGCCATTGCCGTGCCATTGCCGTGACATTGCCGTGTCATTGCCATGCCATTGCCCTGCCATATCCATGCCATTTTCGTGCCATTGCCGTGCCATTGCCGTGACATTTTCGTGCAATTGCCGTGCTATTGCCGTGCCATTGCCGTGCCTATGCCGTGACATTGCCGTGCCATTGCCGTGCCATTGCCGTACCATTGCCGTGCCATTGCCGTGACATTGCCGTGTCATTGCCATGCCATTGCCCTGCCATATCCATGCCATTTTCGTGCCATTGACGTGCCATTGCCGTGACATTTTCGTGCAATTGCCGTGCTATTGCCGTGCAATTGCCGTGCCTATGCCGTGACATTGCCGTGCCATTGCCGTGCCATTGCCGTAACATTGCCGTGCCATTGCCGTGCCATTGCCGTGACATTGCCGTGCCTATGCCGTGACATTGCCGTGCCATTGCCGTGCCATTGCCGTACCATTGCCGTGCCATTGCCGTGCCATTGCCGTGACATATCCGTACCATTGCCGTGTCATTGCCATGCCATTGCCCTGCCATTGCCCTGCCATTGCCGTAACATTTTCGTGCTATTGCCGTGCTATTGCCGTGCCATTGCCGTGCCTATGCCGTGACATTGCCGTGCCATTGCCGTGCCATTGCCGTACCATTGCCGTGCCATTGCCGTGCCATTGCCGTGACATATCCGTACCATTGCCGTGTCATTGCCATGCCATTGCCGTGTCATTGCCATGCCATTGCCCTGCCATTGCCCTGCCATTGCCGTAACATTTTCGTGCCATTGCCGTGCCATTGCCGTGCCATTGCCGTGCCATTGCCGTGCCATTGCCATGCCATTGCCCTGCCATTGCCGTAACATTTTCGTGCCATTGCCGTGCCATTGCCGTGCCATTGCAGTGATTTGCCGTGCCATTGCCGTACCATTGCCGTGCCATTGCCGTATCATTGCCGTGCCATTGCCGTGCCATTGCCGTGACATTTCCGTACCATTGCCGTGTCATTGCCATGCCATTGCCCTGCCATTGCCGTGCCATTGCCGTGCCATTGCCGTACCTTTACCGTGCCATTGCCGTGCCATTGCCGTGACATTGCCGTGCCATTGCCGTGCCATTGCCGTGCCATTGCCGTGCCATTGCCGTACCTTTACCGTGCCATTGCCGTGCCATTGCCGTGACATTGCCGTGTCATTGCCATGCCATTGCCCTGCCATATACATGCCATTTTCGTGCCATTGCCGTGCCATTGCCCTGCCAATGCCGTGCCATTGCCGTGCCATTGCCGTGCCATTGTCGTTCCATTGCCGTGCCATTGCCGTGCCATTGCCCTGCCATTGCTATGCCATTGCCGTGCCATTTCCGTGCCATTACCGTGCCATTGCCGTACCATTGCCGTGCCATTACCGTGACATTGCCGTGCCATTGCCGTGCCATTGACGTGCAATTGACGTGCCATTGCCGTGACATTTTCGTGCAATTGCCGTGCTATTGCCGTGCCATTTCCGTGCCTATGCCGTGACATTGCCGTGCCATTGCCGTGATTTACCGTGCCATTGCCGTACCATTGCCGTGCCATTGCCGTACCATTGCCGTGCCATTGCCGTGCCATTGCCGTGACATTTCCGTACCATTGCCGTGTCATTGCCATGCCATTGACCTGCCATTGCCGTGCCATTGCCGTGCCATTGCCGTACCTTTACCGTGCCATTGCCGTGCCATTGCCGTGACATTGCCGTGCCATTGCCGTGCCATTGCCCTGCCATTGCCGTGCAATTGTCGTGCCATTGCCCTGCCAATGCCGTGCCATTGCCGTGCCATTGCCGTGCCATTGTCGTTCCATTGCCGTGCCATCGCCGTGCCATTGCCGTACCATTATTGTGCCGTTGCCGTGCCATTGCCGTGCCATTGCCGTGCCATTGCAGTGCCAATTCCGTGCCATTGCCGTGCCATTTCCGTGCCATTGCCGTGCCATTTTCGTGCCATTGCCGAGCCATTGCCGTGACATTGCCATGCTATTGCCCTGCCATTGCCGTGCCATTTTCGCGCCTTTACCGTGACATTGCCATGCCATTGCCTTGCCATTGCCGTGCTATTTTCGTGCCATTGCCGTGCCATTGCCGTGCCATTGCCGTGCCATTGCCGTGACATTGCCATGCTATTGCCCTGCCATTGCCGTGCCATTTTCGCGCCTTTACCGTGACATTGCCATGCCATTGCCTTGCCATTGCCGTGCTATTTTCGTGCCATTGCCGTGCCATTGCCGTGCCATTGCCGTGCCATTGCCGTGCCATTGCCGTGCCATTGTCGTTTTATTGCCGTGCCATTGCCGTGCCATTGCCGTACCATTACCGTGCCGTTGCCGTGCCATTACCGTGACATTGCCATGCCATTGCCCTGCCATTTCCATGCCATTTTCGTGCCATTGCCGTGCCATTGCCCTGCCAATGCCGTGCCATTGCCGTGCCATTGCGGTGCCATTGTCGTTCCATTGGCGTGCCATTGCCGTGCCATTGCCCTGCCATTGCTTTGCCATTGCCGTGCCATTTCCGTGCCATTGCCGTGCCATTGCCGTACCATTGCCGTGCCATTGCCGTGCCATTGCCGTGACATATCCGTACCATTGCCGTGTCATTGCCATGCCATTGCCCTGCCATTGCCCTGCCATTGCCCTGCCATTGCCCTGCCATTGCCGTAACATTTTCGTGCCATTGCCGTGCCATTGCCGTGCCATTGCCGTACCATTGCCATGCCATTGCCCTGCCATTGCCGTAACATTTTCGTGCCATTGCCGTGCCATTGCCGTGATTTGCCGTGCCATTTCCGTACCATTGCCGTGCCATTGCCGTACCATTGCCGTGCCATTGCCGTGCCATTGCCGTGACATTTCCGTACCATTGCCGTGTCATTGCCATGCCATTGCCATGCCATTGTCATGCCATTGCGATGCCATTGCCGTGCCATTGCCGTGCCATTGCCGTGCCATTTCCGTGCCATTGCCTTGCCATTGCCGTGCCATTGCCGTGCCATTCCCGTGCCATTACCTTGCCATTGCCATGCCATTCTTATGCCATTGCCGTGCCATTGCCGTGACATTTCCGTACCATTGCCGTGTCATTGCCATGCCATTGCCATGCCATTGTCATGCCATTGCGATGCCATTGCCGTGCCATTGCCGTGCCATTGCCGTGCCATTTCCGTGCCATTGCCTTGCCATTGCCGTGTCATTGCCGTGCCATTGCCGTGCCATTGCCGTGCCATTGCCGTGCCATTAACGTGCCATTGCCTTACCATTGCCCTGCCATTGCCGTGCCATTGCCGTGACATTGCCGCGCTATTGCCGTGCCATTGCCGTGCCATTGCCGTGCCATTAACGTGACATTGCCTTACTATTGCCCTGTCATTGCCGTGCCATTGTCGTTTTATTGCCGTGCCATTGCCGTGCCATCGCCGTACCATTACCGTGCCGTTGCCGTGCCATTGCCGTGTCATTGCCCTGCCATTGTCGTGCCATTTCCGTGCCATTACCGTGACGTTGCCATGCCATTGCCCTGCCATTGCCGTGCCATTTTCGTGCCATTACCGTGACATTGCCATGCCATTGCCTTGCCATTGCCGTGCCATTTTCGTGCCATTTCCGTGCCATTACCGTGACATTGCCATGCAATTGCCCTGCCATTTCCATGCCATTTTCGTGCCATTGCCGTGCCATTGCCGTGCCATTGCCATGCCATTGCCCTGCCATTGCCGTTCCATTGCCGTGCCATTGCCGTGCCATTGCCGTGCCATTACCGTGCCATTGCCATACCATTGCCGTGCCATTTTCGTGCCATTTCCGTGCCATTACCGTGACATTGCCATGCCAATGCCGTGCCATTGCCGTGCCATTGAAGTGCCATTGTCGTTCCATTGCCGTGCCATTGCCGTGCCATTGCCCTGCCATTGCTTTGCCATTGCCGTGCCATTTCCGTGCCATTACCGTGCCATTGCCGTACCATTGCCGTGCCATTACCGTGACATTGCCGTGCCATTGCCGTGCCATTGACGTGCAATTGACGTGCCATTGCCGTGACATTTTCGTGCAATTGCCGTGCTATTGCCGTGCCATTGCCGTGCCTATGCCGTGACATTGCCGTGCCATTGCCGTGCCATTGCCGTACCATTGCCGTGCCATTGCCGTGCCATTGCCGTGACATATCCGTACCATTGCCGTGTCATTGCCATGCCATTGCCCTGCCATTGCCCTGCCATTGCCGTAACATTTTCGTGCCATTGCCGTGCCATTGCCGTGCCATTGCCGTGCCATTGCCGTGCCATTGCCATGCCATTGCCCTGCCATTGCCGTAACATTTTCGTGCCATTGCCGTGCCATTGCCGTGCCATTGCAGTGATTTGCCGTGCCATTGCCGTACCATTGCCGTGCCATTGCCGTACCATTGCCGTGCCATTGCCGTGCCATTGCCGTGACATTTCCGTACCATTGCCGTGTCATTGCCATGCCATTGCCCTGCCATTGCCGTGCCATTGCCGTGCCATTGCCGTACCTTTACCGTGCCATTGCCGTGCCATTGCCGTGACATTGCCGTGCCATCGCCGTGCCATTGCCGTGCCATTGCCGTACCTTTACCGTGCCATTGCCGTGCCATTGCCGTGACATTGCCGTGTCATTGCCATGCCATTGCCCTGCCATATCCATGCCATTTTCGTGCCATTGCCGTGCCATTGCCCTGCCAATGCCGTGCCATTGCCGTGCCATTGCCGTGCCATTGTCGTTCCATTACCTTGCCATTGCCATGCCATTCTTATGCCATTGCCGTGCCATTGCCGTGACATTTCCGTACCATTGCCGTGTCATTGCCATGCCATTGCCATGCCATTGTCATGCCATTGCGATGCCATTGCCGTGCCATTGCAGTGCCATTGCCGTGCCATTTCCGTGCCATTGCCTTGCCATTGCCGTGTCATTGCCGTGCCATTGCCGTGCCATTGCCGTGCCATTGCCGTGCCATTAACGTGCCATTGCCTTACCTTTGCCCTGCCATTGCCGTGCCATTGCCGTGACATTGCCGTGCTATTGCCGTGCCATTGCCGTGCCATTGCCGTGCCATTAACGTGACATTGCCTTACCATTGCCCTGCCATTGCCGTGCCATTGTCGTTTTATTGCCGTGCCATTGCCGTGCCATTGCCGTACCATTACCGTGCCGTTGCCGTGCCATTGCCGTGTCATTGCCGTGCCATTGTCGTGCCATTTCCGTGCCATTACCGTGACGTTGCCATGCCATTGCCCTGCCATTGCCGTGCCATTTTCGTGCCATTACCGTGACATTGCCATGCCATTGCCTTGCCATTGCCGTGCCATTTTCGTGCCATTTCCGTGCCATTACCGTGACATTGCCATGCAATTGCCCTGCCATTTCCATGCCATTTTCGTGCCATTGCCGTGCCATTGCCGTGCCATTGCCATTCCATTGCCCTGCCATTGCCGTTCCATTGCCGTGCCATTGCCGTGCCATTGCCGTGCCATTACCGTGCCATTGCCATACCATTGCCCTGCCATTGCCGTGCAATTTTTGTGCCATTACCGTGACATTGCCATGCCATTGCCTTGCCATTGCCGTGCCATTTTCGTGCCATTTTCGTGCCATTACCGTGACATTGCCATGCCATTGCCCTGCCATTTCCATGCCATTTTCGTGCCATTGCCGTGCCATTGCCCTGCCAATGCCGTGCCATTGCCGTGCCATTGAAGTGCCATTGTCGTTCCATTGCCGTGCCATTGCCGTGCCATTGCCCTGCCATTGCTTTGCCATTGCCGTGCCATTTCCGTGCCATTACCGTGCCATTGCCGTACCATTGCCGTGCCATTACCGTGACATTGCCGTGCCATTGCCGTGCCATTGACGTGCAATTGACGTGCCATTGCCGTGACATTTTCGTGCAATTGCCGTGCTATTGCCGTGCCATTGCCGTGCCTATGCCGTGACATTGCCGTGCCATTGCCGTGCCATTGCCGTACCATTGCCGTGCCATTGCCGTGCCATTGCCGTGACATATCCGTACCATTGCCGTGTCATTGCCATGCCATTGCCCTGCCATTGCCCTGCCATTGCCGTAACATTTTCGTGCCATTGCCGTGCCATTGCCGTGCCATTGCCGTGCCATTGCCGTGCCATTGCCATGCCATTGCCCTGCCATTGCCGTAACATTTTCGTGCCATTGCCGTGCCATTGCCGTGCCATTGCAGTGATTTGCCGTGCCATTGCTGTACCATTGCCGTGCCATTGCCGTACCATTGCCGTGCCATTGCCGTGCCATTGCCGTGACATTTCCGTACCATTGCCGTGTCATTGCCATGCCATTGCCCTGCCATTGCCCTGCCATTGCCGTGCCATTGCCGTGCCATTGCCGTACCTTTACCGTGCCATTGCCGTGCCATTGCCGTGACATTGCCGTGCCATTGCCGTGCCATTGCCGTGCCATTGCCGTGCCATTGCCGTGCCATTGCCGTGCCATTGCCGTGCCATTGCCGTACCTTTACCGTGCCATTGCCGTGCCATTGCCGTGACATTGCCGTGTCATTGCCATGCCATTGCCCTGCCATATCCATGCCATTTTCGTGCCATTGCCGTGCCATTGCCGTGACATTTTCGTGCAATTGCCGTGCTATTGCCGTGCCATTGCCGTGCCTATGCCGTGACATTGCCGTGCCATTGCCGTGCCATTGCCGTACCATTGCCGTGCCATTGCCGTGACATTGCCGTGTCATTGCCATGCCATTGCCCTGCCATATCCATGCCATTTTCGTGCAATTGACGTGCCATTGCCGTGACATTTTCGTGCAATTGCCGTGCTATTGCCGTGCCATTGCCGTGCCTATGCCGTGACATTGCCGTGCCATTGCCGTGCCATTGCCGTACCATTGCCGTGCCATTGCCGTGCCATTGCCGTGACATTGCCGTGCCTATGCCGTGACATTGCCGTGCCATTGCCGTGCCATTGCCGTACCATTGCCGTGCCATTGCCGTGCCATTGCCGTGACATATCCGTACCATTGCCGTGTCATTGCCATGCCATTGCCCTGCCATTGCCCTGCCATTGCCGTAACATTTTCGTGCCATTGCCGTGCTATTGCCGTGCCATTGCCGTGCCTATGCCGTGACATTGCCGTGCCATTGCCGTGCCATTGCCGTACCATTGCCGTGCCATTGCCGTGCCATTGCCGTGACATATCCGTACCATTGCCGTGTCATTGCCATGCCATTGCCCTGCCATTGCCCTGCCATTGCCGTAACATTTTCGTGCCATTGCCGTGCCATTGCCGTGCCATTGCCGTGCCATTGCCGTGCCATTGCCATGCCATTGCCCTTCCATTGCCGTAACATTTTCGTGCCATTGCCGTGCCATTGCCGTGCCATTGCAGTGATTTGCCGTGCCATTGCCGTACCATTGCCGTGCCATTGCCGTACCATTGCCGTGCCATTGCCGTGCCATTGCCGTGACATTTCCGTACCATTGCCGTGTCATTGCCATGCCATTGCCATGCCATTGCCCTGCCATTGCCGTGCCATTGCCGTGCCATTGCCGTACCTTTACCGTGCCATTGCCGTGCCATTGCCGTGACATTGCCGTGCCATTGCCGTGCCATTGCCGTGCCATTGCCGTGCCATTGCCGTGCCATTGCCGTACCTTTACCGTGCCATTGCCGTGCCATTGCCGTGACATTGCCGTGTCATTGCCATGCCATTGCCCTGCCATATCCATGCCATTTTCGTGCCATTGCCGTGCCATTGCCCTGCCAATGCCGTGCCATTGACGTGCCATTGCCGTGCCATTGTCGTTCCATTGCCGTGCCATTGCCGTGCCATTGCCCTGCCATTGCTATGCCATTGCCGTGCCATTTCCGTGCCATTACCGTGCCATTGCCGTACCATTGCCGTGCCATTACCGTGACATTGCCGTGCCATTGCCGTGCCATTGACGTGCAATTGACGTGCCATTGCCGTGACATTTTCGTGCAATTGCCGTGCTATTGCCGTGCCATTGCCGTGCCTATGCCGTGACATTGCCGTGCCATTGCCGTGCCATTGCCGTACCATTGCCGTGCCATTGCCGTGCCATTGCCGTGACATATCCGTGCCATTGCCGTGCCATTGCCGTGCCATTGCCATGCCATTGCCCTGCCATTGCCGTAACATTTTCGTGCCATTGCCGTGCCATTGCCGTGATTTGCCGTGCCATTGCCGTACCATTGCCGTGCCATTGCCGTACCATTGCCGTGCCATTGCCGTGCCATTGCCGTGACATTTCCGTACCATTGCCGTGTCATTGCCATGCCATTGACCTGCCATTGCCGTGCCATTGCCGTGCCATTGCCGTACCTTTACCGTGCCATTGCCGTGCCATTGCCGTGACATTGCCGTGCCATTGCCGTGCCATTGCCCTGCCATTGCCGTGCAATTGTCGTGCCATTGCCCTGCCAATGCCGTGCCATTGCCGTGCCATTGCCGTGCCATTGTCGTTCCATTGCCGTGCCATCGCCGTGCCATTGCCGTACCATTATTGTGCCGTTGCCGTGCCATTGCCGTGCCATTGCCGTGCCATTGCAGTGCCATTGCCGTGCCATTGCCGTGCCATTTCCGTGCCATTGCCGTGCCATTTTCGTGCCATTGCCGTGCCATTGCCGTGACATTGCCATGCTATTGCCCTGCCATTGCCGTGCCATTTTCGCGCTTTTACCGTGACATTGCCATGCCATTGCCTTGCCATTGCCGTGCTATTTTCGTGCCATTGCCGTGCCATTGCCGTGCCATTGCCGTGACATTGCCATGCTATTGCCCTGCCATTGCCGTGCCATTTTCGCGCCTTTACCGTGACATTGCCATGCCATTGCCTTGCCATTGCCGTGCTATTTTCGTGCCATTGCCGTGCCATTGCCGTGCCATTGCCGTGCCATTGCCGTGCCATTGCCGTGCCATTGCCGTGCCATTGTCGTTTTATTGCCGTGCCATTGCCGTGCCATTGCCGTACCATTACCGTGCCGTTGCCGTGCCATTACCGTGACATTGCCATGCCATTGCCCTGCCATTTCCATGCCATTTTCGTGCCATTGCCGTGCCATTGCCCTGCCAATGCCGTGCCATTGCCGTGCCATTGCGGTGCCATTGTCGTTCCATTGCCGTGCCATTGCCGTGCCATTGCCCTGCCATTGCTTTGCCATTGCCGTGCCATTTCCGTGCCATTACTGTGCCATTGCCGTACCATTGCCGTGCCATTACCGTGACATTGCCGTGCCATTGCCGTGCCATTGACGTGCAATTGACGTGCCATTGCCGTGACATTTTCGTGCCATTGCCGTGCTATTGCCGTGCCATTGCCGTGCCTATGCCGTGACATTGCCGTGCCATTGCCGTGCCATTGCCGTACCATTGCCGTGCCATTGCCGTGCCATTTCCGTGACATATCCGTACCATTGCCGTGTCATTGCCATGCCATTGCCTTGCCATTGCCCTGCCATTGCCCTGCCATTGCCCTGCCATTGCCGTAACATTTTCGTGCCATTGCCGTGCCATTGCCGTGCCATTGCCGTACCATTGCCATGCCATTGCCCTGCCATTGCCGTAACATTTTCGTGCCATTGCCGTGCCATTGCCGTGATTTGCCGTGCCATTTCCGTACCATTGCCGTGCCATTGCCGTACCATTGCCGTGCCATTGCCGTGACATTTCCGTACCATTGCCGTGTCATTGCCATGCCATTGCCATGCCATTGTCATGCCATTGCGATGCCATTGCCGTGCCATTGCCGTGCCATTGCCGTGCCATTTCCGTGCCATTGCCTTGCCATTGCCGTGCCATTGCCGTGCCATTCCCGTGCCATTACCTTGCCATTGCCATGCCATTCTTATGCCATTGCCGTGCCATTGCCGTGACATTTCCGTACCATTGCCGTGTCATTGCCATGCCATTGTCATGCCATTGCGATGCCATTGCCGTGCCATTGCCGTGCCATTGCCGTGCCATTTCCGTGCCATTGCCTTGCCATTGCCGTGTCATTGCCGTGCCATTGCCGTGCCATTGCCGTGCCATTGCCGTGCCATTAACGTGCCATTGCCTTACCATTGCCCTGCCATTGCCGTGCCATTGCCGTGACATTGCCGTGCCATTGCCGTGCCATTGCCGTGCCATTGCCGTGCCATTGCCATGCCATTGTCATGCCATTGCCATGCCATTGTCATGCCATTGCAGTGCCATTGCTGTGCCATTGCCGTGCCATTGCCGTGCCATTGCCGTGCCATTACCTTGCCATTGCCATGCCATTGTCATGCCATTGCGATGCCATTGCCGTGCCATTGCCGTGCCATTGCCGTGCCATTTCCGTGCCATTGCCTTGCCATTGCCGTGCAATTGCCGTGCCATTGCCGTGCCATTGTCTTGCCATTGATGTGCCATTGCCGTGCCATTGCCGTGCCATTGCCGTGCCATTTCCGTGCCATTGCCGTGTCATTGCTTTGCCATTGCCTTTCCATTGCCTTGCCATTGCCGTGCCATTGTCATGTCATTGCGGTGCCATTGCCATGCCATTGCTGTGCCATTGCCGTGCCATTGCCGTGCCATTACCTTGCCATTGCCATGCCATTGTCATGCCATTGCCGTGCCATTACCTTGCCATTGCCATGCCATTGTCATGCCATTGCGGTGCCATTGCCATGCCATTGCTGTGGCATTGCCGTGCCATTGCCGTGCCATTACCTTGCCATTGCCATGCCATTGTCATGCCATTGCGATGCCATTGCCGTGCCATTGCCGTGCCATTGCCGTGCCATTTCCGTGCCATTGCCTTGCCATTGCCGTGCCATTGCCGTGCCATTTCCTTGCAATTGCCGTGCCATTGCTGTGCCATTGTCATGCCATTGCCGTGCCATTGCGGTGCCATTGCCGTGCCATTGCCTTGCCATTGCCGTGCCATTACCTTGCCATTGCAATGCAATTGTCGTGCCATTGCGGTGCCATTGCCGTGCCATTGCCGTGCCATTGCCGTGCCATTTCCTTGCCATTGCCGTGCCATTGCTGTGCCATTGTCATGCCATTGCCGTGCCATTGCGGTGCCATTGCCGTGCCATTGCCGTGTCATTGCTTTGCCATTGCCGTGCCATTTCCGTGCCATTGCCGTATCATCTCCTTGCCATTGTCGTGCCATTGCCGTGCCATTGTCTTGCCATTGCCGTGCCATTTCCGTGCCATTGCCGTGTCATTGCTTTGCCATTGCCGTGCCATTGCCGTACCATTGTCATGCCATTGCGGTGCCATTGCCATGCCATTGCCGTGCCATTGCCGTGCCATTGCCTTCCCATTGCCGTGCCATTGCCGTGCCATTGCGTGCCATTGCCGTGCCATTGCCGTGCCATTGTCTTGCCATTTCCGTGCCATTGTCATGCCATTGCGGTGCCATTGCCGTGCCATTGTCTTGCCATTTCCGTGCCATTGTCATACCATTGCGGTGCCATTGCCGTGCCATAGTTGTCCCATTGCCGTGCCATTACCTTGCCATTGCCATACCATTGTCATGCCATTGCGGTGGCATTGCCGTGCCATTGCCGTGCCATTGCCGTGCCATTTCTGTGCCATTGCCATGCCATTGTCATGCTATTGCGGTGCCATTGCTGTGCCATTGCCGTGCCATTGCCGTGCCATTGCCGTGCCATTGCCGAGCCATTACCTTGCCATTGACATGCCATTGTCATGCCATTGCGATGCCATTGCCGTGCCATTGCGGTGCCATTGCCGTGCCATTGCCGTGCCATTTCCGTGCCATTGCCTTGCCATTGCCGTGCCATTGCCGTGCCATTGCCGTGCCATTGCGATGCCATTGCCGTGCCATTGCCGTGCCATTGCCGTTCCATTTCCGTGCCATTGCCTTGCCATTGCCGTGCAATAGCCGTGCCATTGCCGAGCCATTGCCGTGCCATTGCCGTGCCATAGCCGTGCCATAGCCGTGCCATTGCCGTGCCATTGCCTTGCCATTGTCATGCCATTGCCGTGCCATTGCCGTGCCATTGCCGTGCCATTGCCGTGCCATTGCCGTGCCATTGCCGTGCCATTGCCGTGCCATTGCCGTGCCATAGCCGTGCCATTGCCGTGCCATTTCCTTGCCATTGCCCTGCCATTGCGGTGCCATTGCTGTGCCATTGCCGTGCCATTGCCGTGCCATTGCCGTGCCATTACCTTGCCATTGCCATGCCATTGTCATGCCATTGCGATGCCATTGCCGTGCCATTGCTGTGCCATTGCCGTGCCATTTCCGTGCCATTGCCTTGCCATTGCCGTGCCATTGCCGTGCCATTGCCGTGCCATTGTCTTGCCATTGCCGTGCCATTGCCGTGCCATTGTCGTGCCAATGCCGTGCCATTGCCATGCCATTGCGGTGCCATTGCCGTGCCATTGCCGTGTCATTGCCGTGCAATTGCCTTGCCATTGCCGTGCCATTGCCGTGCAATTGCCGTGTCATTGCCGTGCCATTTCCGTGCCATTGCCGTGCCTTTGCCGTGCCATTGCCGTGCCATTGCCATGCCATAGCCGTGCCATAGCCGTGCCATTGCCGTGCCATTACCTTGCCATTGCCGTGTCATTTTCTTGCCATTGCCGTGCCATTGCCGTGCCATTGCCATGCCATTGTCATGCCTTTGCGGTGCCATTGCCTTGCCATGGCCGTGCCATTGCCGTACCATTGCCGTGCAATTGCGGTGTCATTGCCGTGCCATTGCCGTGCCATTTCCGTGCCATTGCCTTGCCATTGCCGTGCCATTGCCGTGCCATTGCCGTGCCATTGCCGTGCCATTGCCTTGCCATTGCCGTGCCATTAACGTGCCATTGCCTTGCCATTGCCGTGCTATTACCTTTCCATTGCCGGGCCATTTTCTTGCCATAGCCGTGCCATTGCCGTGCCATTACCTTGCCATTTCCGTGCCATTTTCTTGCCATTGCCGTGCCATTGCCGTGCCATTGCCGTGCCATAGGCGTTACATTGCGTTGCCATTGCCGTGCCATTGCCGTGCCATTGCCGTGCCATTGCCGTGCAATTGCGGTGCCACTGCCGTGCCATTGCCGTGCCATTGCCTTGGCATTACCGTGCCATTGCCGTGCTATTGCCTTGCCATTGCCGTGTCATTGCCGTGCCATTGCCGTGCCATTGCCGTGCCATTGACGTGCCATTGCCGTGCCATTGCCTTGCCATTGCCTTGCCATTGCGGTGCCATTACCTTGCCATTGCAATGCCATTGTCGTGCCATTGCGGTGCCATTGCCGTGCCATTGCCGTGCCATTGCCGTGCCATTTCCTTGCCATTGCCGTGCCATTGCTGTGCCATTGTCATGCCATTGCCTTGCCATTGCGGTGCCATTACCTTGCCATTGCAATGCCATTGCCGTGTCATTGCTTTGCCATTGCCGTGCCATTGCCGTATCATCTCCTTGCCATTGTCGTGCCATTGCCGTGCCATTGCCTTGCCATTGCCATGCCATTGCCGTGCCATTGCCGTGCCATTGCCTTGCCATTGCCGTGCCATTGCCGTGCCATTGCCGTGCCATTGCCGTGCCATTGTCTTGCCATTTCCGTGCCATTGTCATGCCATTGCGGTGCCATTGTCTTGCCATTTCCGTGCCATTGTCATACCATTGCGGTGCCATTGCCGTGCCATAGTTGTCCCATTGCCGTGCCATTACCTTGCCATTGCGGTGCCATTGTCTTGCCATTTCCGTGCCATTGTCATACTATTGCGGTGCCATTCCCGTGCCATAGTTGTCCCATTGCCGTGCCATTACCTTGCCATTGCCGTGCCATTTTCTTGCCATTGCCGTGCCATTGCCGTGCCATTGTCTTGCCATTGCCGTGCCATTGCCGTGCCATTGCCATGCCATTGTCATGCCATTGCCGTGCCATTGCCGTGCCATTGCCATGCCATTGCCGTGCCATTGCCGTGCCATTTGGTGCCATTGCCGTGCCATTGCCGTGCCATTTCCTTGCCATTGCCGTGCCATTGCCGTGCCATTTCCGTGCCATTTCCTTGCCATTGCCGTGCCATTGCCGTGTCATTGTATTGCCATTGCCGTGCCATTTCCTTGCCATTGCCGTGTCATTGCCTTGCCATTGCCGTGCCATTGCCCTGCCATTGTCATGCCATTGCGGTGCCATTGCCATGCCATTGCCGTGCCATTGCCGTGCCATTTCCGTGTCATTACCTTGCCATTGCCATGCCATTCTTATGCCATTGCCGTGTCATTGTCTTGCCATTGCCGTGCCATTTCCGTGCCATTGCCGTATCATTTCCTTGCCATTTCCTTGCCATTGCCCTGCCATTGTCATGCCATTGCGGTGCCATTGCCATGCCATTGCCGTGCCATTGCCGTGCCATTGCCGTGCCATTGCCGTGCCATTGCCGTGCCATTGCCGTGCCATAGCCGTGCCATTGCCGTGCCATTACCTTGCCATTGCCCTGCCATTGCGGTGCCATTGCTGTGCCATTGCCGTGCCATTGCCGTGCCATTGCCGTGCCATTACCTTGCCATTGCCATGCCATTGTCATGCCATTGCGATGCCATTGCCGTGCCATTGCTGTGCCATTGCCGTGCCATTTCCGTGACATTGCCGTGTTATTGCCTTGCCATTGCCGTGCCATTGCCCTGCCATTGCCGTGCCATTGTCATGCCATTGCGGTGCCAATGCCATGCCATTGCCGTGCCATTGCCGTGCCATTTCCGTGCCATTACCTTGCCATTGCCATGCCATTGTCATGCAATTGCCGTGCCATTGCCGTGTCATTGTCTTGCCATTGCCGTGCCATTTCCGTGCCATTGCCGTATCATTTCCTTTCCATTGCCGTGCCATTGCCGTGTCATTGTCTTGCCATTGCCGTGCCATTTCCGTGCCATTGCCGTATCATTTCCTTTCCATTGCCGTGCCATTGCCGTGCCATTGCCGTGCCATTGCCGTGCCATTGCCGTGCCATTGCCGTGCAATTGCCATGCCATTGCCATGCCATTGCCGTGCCATTGCCGTGCCATTACCTTGCCATTGCGGTGCCATTGCTGTGCCATTGCCGTGCCATTGCCGTGCCATTGCCGTGCCATGACCTTGCCATTGCCATGCCATTGTCATGCCATTGCGATGCCATTGCCGTGCCATTGCTGTGCCATTGCCGTGCCATTTTCGTGCCATTGCCTTGCCATTGCCGTGCCATTGCCGTGCCATTGCCGTGCCATTGTCTTGCCATTGCCGTGCCATTGCCGTGCCATTGCCGTGCCAATGCCGTGCCATTGCCATGCCATTGCGGTGCCATTGCCGTGCCATTGCCGTGTCATTGCCGTGCAATTGCCTTGCCATTGCCGTGCCATTGCCGTGCAATTGCCGTGTCATTGCCGTGCCATTTCCGTGCCATTGCCGTGCCTTTGCCGTGCCATTGCCGTGCCATTGCCGTGCCATAGCCGTGCCATAGCCGTGCCATTGCCGTGCCATTACCTTGCCATTGCCGTGTCATTTTCTTGCCATTGCCGTGCCATTGCCGTGCCATTGCCATGCCATTGTCATGCCATTGCGGTGCCATTGCCTTGCCATGGCCGTGCCATTGCCGTACCATTGCCGTGCAATTGCGGTGTCATTGCCGTGCCATTGCCGTGCCATTTCCGTGCCATTGCCTTGCCATTGCCGTGCCATTGCCGTGCCATTGCCGTGCCATTGCCGTGCCATTGCCGTGCCATTGCCTTGCCATTGCCGTGCCATTAACGTGCCATTGCCTTGCCATTGCCGTGCTATTACCTTTCCATTGCCGTGCCATTTTCTTGCCATAGCCGTGCCATTGCCGTGCCATTACCTTGCCATTTCCGTGCCATTTTCTTGCCATTGCCGTGCCATTGCCGTGCCATTGCCGTGCCATAGGCGTTACATTGCGTTGCCATTGCCGTGCCATTGCCGTGCCATTGCCGTGCAATTGCGGTGGCATTGCCGTGCCATTGCCGTGCCATTGCCTTGGCATTGCCGTGCCATTGCCGTGCTATTGCCTTGCCATTGCCGTGGCATTGCCGTGCCATTGCCGTGCCATTGCCGTGCCATTGCCGTGCCATTGCCGTGCCATTGCCTTGCCATTGCCTTGCCATTGCGGTGCCATTACCTTGCCATTGCAATGCCATTGTCGTGCCATTGCGGTGCCATTGCCGTGCCATTGCCGTGCCATTGCCGTGCCATTTCCTTGCCATTGCCGTGCCATTGCGGTGCCATTGTCATGCCATTGCCGTGCCATTGCGGTGCCATTGCCGTGCCATTGCCGTGTAATTGCTTTGCCATTGCCGTGCCATTGCCGTATCATCTCCTTGCCATTGTCGTGCCATTGCCGTGCCATTGCCTTGCCATTGCCATGCCATTGCCGTGCCATTGCCGTGCCATTGCCTTGCCATTGCCGTGCCATTGCCGTGCCATTGCCGTGCCATTGCCGTGCCATTGTCTTGCCATTTCCGTGCCATTGTCATGCCATTGCGGTGCCATTGTCTTGCCATTTCCGTGCCATTGTCATACCATTGCGGTGCCATTGCCGTGCCATAGTTGTCCCATTGCCGTGCCATTACCTTGCCATTGCGGTGCCATTGTCTTGCCATTTCCGTGCCATTGTCATACCATTGCGGTGCCATTGCCGTGCCATAGTTGTCCCATTGCCGTGCCATTACCTTGCCATTGCCGTGCCATTTTCTTGCCATTGCCGTGCCATTGCCGTGCCATTGTCTTGCCATTGCCGTGCCATTGCCGTGCCATTGCCATGCCATTGTCATGCCATTGCCGTGCCATTGCCGTGCCATTGCCATGCCATTGCCGTGCCATTGCCGTGCCATTTGGTGCCATTGCCGTGCCATTGCCGTGCCATTTCCTTGAAATTGCCGTGCCATTGCCGTGCCATTTCCGTGCCATTTCCTTGCCATTGCCGTGCCATTGCCGTGTCATTGTATTGCCATTGCCGTGCCATTTCCTTGCCATTGCCGTGTCATTGCCTTGCCATTGCCGTGCCATTGCCCTGCCATTGTCATGCCATTGCGGTGCCATTGCCATGCCATTGCCGTGCCATTGCCGTGCCATTTCCGTGCCATTACCTTGCCATTGCCATGCCATTCTTATGCCATTGCCGTGCCATTGCCGTGTCATTGTCTTGCCATTGCCGTGCCATTTCCGTGCCATTGCCGTATCATTTCCTTGCCATTTCCTTGCCATTGCCCTGCCATTGTCATGCGATTGCGGTGCCATTGCCATGCCATTGCCGTGCCATTGCCGTGCCATTGCCGTGCCATTGCCGTGCCATTGCCGTGCCATTGCCGTGCCATAGCCGTGCCATTGCCGTGCCATTACCTTGCCATTGCCGTGCCATTGCGGTGCCATTGCTGTGCCATTGCCGTGCCATTGCCGTGCCATTACCTTGCCATTGCCATGCCATTGTCATGCCATTGCGATGCCATTGCCGTGCCATTGCTGTGCCATTGCCGTGCCATTTCCGTGACATTGCCGTGTCATTGCCTTGCCATTGCCGTGCCATTGCCCTGCCATTGCCGTGCCATTGTCATGCCATTGCGGTGCCAATGCCATGCCATTGCCGTGCCATTGCCGTGCCATTTCCGTGCCATTACCTTGCCATTGCCATGCCATTGTCATGCCATTGCCGTGCCATTGCCGTGTCATTGTCTTGCCATTGCCGTGCCATTTCCGTGCCATTGCCGTATCATTTCCTTTCCATTGCCGTGCTATTGCCGTGCCATTGCCGTGCCATTGCCGTGCCATTTCCGTGCCATTGCCTTGCCATTGCCGTGCCATTGCCGTGCCATTTCCTTGCAATTGCCGTGCCATTGCTGTGCCATTGTCATGCCATTGCCGTGCCATAGCCGTGCCATTGCCGAGCCATTGCCATGCCATTGCCGTGCCATTGCCTTGCATTGCCTTGTCATTGCCGTGCCATTGCCGTGCCATTGCCGTGCCATTTCCGTGCCATTGCCTTGCCATTGCCGTGCCATTGCCGTGCCATTTCCTTGCAATTGCCGTGCCATTGCTGTGCCATTGTCATGCCATTGCCGTGCCATTGCGGTGCCATTGCCGTGCCATTGCCTTGCCATTGCCGTGCCATTACCTTGCCATTGCAATGCAATTGTCGTGCCATTGCGGTGCCATTGCCGTGCCATTGCCGTGCCATTGCCGTGTTATTTCCTTGCCATTGCCGTGCCATTGCTGTGCCATTGTCATGCCATTGCCGTGTCATTGCTTTGCCATTGCCGTGCCATTTCCGTGCCATTGCCGTATCATCTCCTTGCCATTGTCGTGCCATTGCTGTGCCATTGTCTTGCCATTGCCGTGCCATTTTCGTGCCATTGCCGTGTCATTGCTTTGCCATTGCCGTGCCATTGCCTTGGCTTGCCGTACCATTGTCATGCCATTGCGGTGCCATTGCCATGCCATTGCCGTGCCATTGCCGTGCCATTGCCTTCCCATTGCCGTGCCATTGCCGTGCCATTGCCGTGCCATTGCCGTGCCATTGCCGTGCCATTGCCGTGCCATTGTCTTGCCATTTCCGTGCCATTGTCATGCCATTGCGGTGCCATTGCCGTGCCATTGTCTTGCCATTTCCGTGCCATTGTCATACCATTGCGGTGCCATTGCCGTGCCATAGTTGTCCCATTGCCGTGCCATTACCTTGCCATCGCCATACCATTGTCATGCCATTGCGGTGGCATTGCCGTGCCATTGCCGTGCCATTGCCGTGCCATTTCTGTGCCATTGCCATGCCATTGTCATGCTATTGCGGTGCCATTGCTGTGCCATTGCCGTGCCATTGCCGTGCCATTACCTTGCCATTTACATGCCATTGTCATGCCATTGCGATGCCATTGCCGTGCCATTGCCGTGCCATTGCCGTGCCATTGCCGTGCCATTTCCGTGCCATTGCCTTGCCATTGCCGTGCCATTGCCGTGCCATTGCCGTGCCATTGCGATGCCATTGCCGTGCCATTGCCGTGCCATTGCCGTTCCATTTCCGTGCCATTGCCTTGCCATTGCCGTGCAATAGCCGTGCAATTGCCGTGCCACTGCCGTGCCATTGCCGTGCCATAGCCGTGCCATTGCCGTGCCATTACCTTGCCATTGCCCTGCCATTGCGGTGCCATTGCTGTGCCATTGCCGTGCCATTGCCGTGCCATTGCCGTGCCATTACCTTGCCATTGCCATGCCATTGTCATGCCATTGCGATGCCATTGCCGTGCCATTGCTGTGCCATTGCCGTGCCATTTCCGTGCCATTGCCTTGCCATTGCCGTGCCATTGCCGTGCCATTGCCGTGCCATTGTCTTGCCATTGCCGTGCCATTGCCGTGCCATTGCCGTGCCAATGCCGTGCCATTGCCATGCCATTGTCATGCCATTGCGGTGCCATTGCCGTGCCATTGCCGTCTCATTGCCGTGCAATTGCCTTGCCATTGCCGTGCCATTGCCGTGCAATTGCCGTGTCATTGCCGTGCCATTTCCGTACCATTGCCGTGCCATTGCCGTGCCATAGCCGTGCCATAGCCGTGCCATTGCCGTGCCATTACCTTGCCATTGCCGTGTCATTTTCTTGCCATTGCCGTGCCATTGCCGTGCCATTGCCATGCCATTGCCGTGCAATTGCGGTGTCATTGCCGTACCATTGCCGTGCCATTTCCGTGCCATTGCCTTGCCATTGCCGTGCCATTGCCGTGCCATTGCCGTGCCATTGCCTTGCCATTGCCGTGCCATTAACGTGCCATTGCCTTGCCATTGCCGTGCTATAACCTTTCCATTGCCGTGCCATTTTCTTGCCATTGCCGTGCCATGGCCGTGCCATTGCCGTACCATTGCCGTGCAATTGCGGTGTCATTGCCGTGCCATTGCCGTGCCATTTCCGTGCCATTGCCTTGCCATTGCCGTGCCATTGCCGTGCCATTGCCGTGCCATTGCCTTGCCACTGCCGTGCCATTAACGTGCCATTGCCTTGCCATTGCCGTGCTATTACCTTTCCATTGCCGTGCCATTTTCTTGCCATTTCCGTGCCATTGCCTTGCCATTGCCGTGCCATTGCCGTGCCATTGCCGTGCCATTGCCGTGCCATTGCCTTGCCACTGCCGTGCCATTAACGTGCCATTGCCTTGCCATTGCCGTGCTATTACCTTTCCATTGCCGTGCCATTGCCGTGCCATTTCCGTGCCATTTCCTTGCCATTGCCGTGCCATTGCCGTGTCATTGTATTGCCATTGCCGTGCCATTTCCTTGCCATTGCCGTGTCATTGCCTTGCCATTGCCGTGCCATTGCCCTGCCATTGTCATGCCATTGCGGTGCCATTGCCATGCCATTGCCGTGCCATTGCCGTGCCATTTCCGTGCCATTACCTTGCCATTGCCATGCCATTCTTATGCCATTGCCGTGCCATTGCCGTGTCATTGTCTTGCCATTGCCGTGCCATTTCCGTGCCATTGCCGTATCATTTCCTTGCCATTTCCTTGCCATTGCCCTGCCATTGTCATGCCATTGCCGTGCCATTGCCGTGCCATTGCCGTGCCATTGCCGTGCCATTGCCGTGCCATTGCCGTGCCATTGCCGTGCCATTGCCGTGCCATAGCCGTGCCATTGCCGTGCCATTACCTTGCCATTGCCGTGCCATTGCGGTGCCATTGCTGTGCCATTGCCGTGCCATTGCCGTGCCATTACCTTGCCATTGCCATGCCATTGTCATGCCATTGCGATGCCATTGCCGTGCCATTGCTGTGCCATTGCCGTGCCATTTCCGTGACATTGCCGTGTCATTGCCTTGCCATTGCCGTGCCATTGCCCTGCCATTGCCGTGCCATTGTCATGCCATTGCGGTGCCAATGCCATGCCATTGCCGTGCCATTGCCGTGCCATTTCCGTGCCATTACCTTGCCATTGCCATGCCATTGTCATGCCATTGCCGTGCCATTGCCGTGTCATTGTCTTGCCATTGCCGTGCCATTTCCGTGCCATTGCCGTATCATTTCCTTTCCATTGCCGTGCTATTGCCGTGCCATTGCCGTGCCATTGCCGTGCCATTTCCGTGCCATTGCCTTGCCATTGCCGTGCCATTGCCGTGCCATTTCCTTGCAATTGCCGTGCCATTGCTGTGCCATTGTCATGCCATTGCCGTGCCATAGCCGTGCCATTGCCGAGCCATTGCCATGCCATTGCCGTGCCATTGCCTTGCATTGCCGTGTCATTGCCGTGCCATTGCCGTGCCATTGCCGTGCCATTTCCGTGCCATTGCCTTGCCATTGCCGTGCCATTGCCGTGCCATTTCCTTGCAATTGCCGTGCCATTGCTGTGCCATTGTCATGCCATTGCCGTGCCATTGCGGTGCCATTGCCGTGCCATTGCCTTGCCATTGCCTTGCCATTGCCGTGCCATTACCTTGCCATTGCAATGCAATTGTCGTGCCATTGCGGTGCCATTGCCGTGCCATTGCCGTGCCATTGCCGTGTTATTTCCTTGCCATTGCCGTGCCATTGCTGTGCCATTGTCATGCCATTGCCGTGCCATTGCGGTGCCATTGCCGTGCCATTGCCGTGTCATTGCTTTGCCATTGCCGTGCCATTTCCGTGCCATTGCCGTATCATCTCCTTGCCATTGTCGTGCCATTGCTGTGCCATTGTCTTGCCATTGCCGTGCCATTTTCGTGCCATTGCCGTGTCATTGCTTTGCCATTGCCGTGCCATTGCCTTGGCTTGCCGTACCATTGTCATGCCATTGCGGTGCCATTGCCATGCCATTGCCGTGCCATTGCCGTGCCATTGCCTTCCCATTGCCGTGCCATTGCCGTGCCATTGCCGTGCCATTGCCGTGCCATTGCCGTGCCATTGTCTTGCCATTTCCGTGCCATTGTCATGCCATTGCGGTGCCATTGCCGTGCCATTGTCTTGCCATTTCCGTGCCATTGTCATACCATTGCGGTGCCATTTCCGTGCCATAGTTGTCCCATTGCCGTGCCATTACCTTGCCATCGCCATGCCATTGTCATGCCATTGCGGTGGCATTGCCGTGCCATTGCCGTGCCATTGCCGTGCCATTTCTGTGCCATTGCCATGCCATTGTCATGCTATTGCGGTGCCATTGCTGTGCCATTGCCGTGCCATTGCCGTGCCATTACCTTGCCATTGACATGCCATTGTCATGCCATTGCGATGCCATTGCCGTGCCATTGCCGTGCCATTGCCGTGCCATTGCCGTGCCATTTCCGTGCCATTATCTTGCCATTGCCGTGCCATTGCCGTGCCATTGCCGTGCCATTGCGATGCCATTGCCGTGCCATTGCCGTGCCATTGCCGTTCCATTTCCGTGCCATTGCCTTGCCATTGCCGTGCAATAGCCGTGCAATTGCCGTGCCACTGCCGTGCCATTGCCGTGCCATAGCCGTGCCATAGCCGTGCCATTGCCGTGCCATTGCCATGCCATTGTCATGCCATTGCCGTGCCATTGCCGTGCCATTGCCGTGCCATTGCCGTGCCATTGCCGTGCCATTGCCGTGCCATAGCCGTGCCATTGCCGTGCCATTACCTTGCCATTGCCCTGCCATTGCGGTGCCATTGCTGTGCCATTGCCGTGTCATTGCCGTGCCATTGCCGTGCCATTACCTTGCCATTGCCATGCCATTGTCACGCCATTGCGATGCCATTGCCGTGCCATTGCTGTGCCATTGCCGTGCCATTTCCGTGCCATTGCCTTGCCATTGCCGTGCCATTGCCGTGCCATTGCCGTGCCATTGTCTTGCCATTGCCGTGCCATTGCCGTGCCATTGCCGTGCCAATGCCGTGCCATTGCCATGCCATTGTCATGCCATTGCGGTGCCATTGCCGTGCCATTGCCGTCTCATTGCCGTGCAATTGCCTTGCCATTGCCGTGCCATTGCCGTGCAATTGCCGTGTCATTGCCGTGCCATTTCCGTACCATTGCCGTGCCTTTGCCGTGCCATTGCCGTGCCATTGCCGTGCCATAGCCGTGCCATAGCCGTGCCATTGCCGTGCCATTACCTTGCCATTGCCGTGTCATTTTCTTGCCATTGCCGTGCCATTGCCGTGCCATTGCCATGCCATTGCCGTGCAATTGCGGTGTCATTGCCGTGCCATTGCCGTGCCATTTCCGTGCCATTGCCTTGCCATTGCCGTGCCATTGCCGTGCCATTGCCGTGCCATTGCCTTGCCATTGCCGTGCCATTAACGTGCCATTGCCTTGCCATTGCCGTGCTATAACCTTTCCATTGCCGTGCCATTTTCTTGCCATTGCCGTGCCATGGCCGTGCCATTGCCGTACCATTGCCGTGCAATTGCGGTGTCATTGCCGTGCCATTGCCGTGCCATTTCCGTGCCATTGCCTTGCCATTGCCGTGCCATTGCCGTGCCATTGCCGTGCCATTGCCTTGCCACTGCCGTGCCATTAACGTGCTATTGCCTTGCCATTGCCGTGCTATTACCTTTCCATTGCCGTGCCATTTTCTTGCCATTTCCGTGCCATTGCCTTGCCATTGCCGTGCCATTGCCGTGCCATTGCCGTGCCATTGCCGTGCCATTGCCTTGCCACTGCCGTGCCATTAACGTGCCATTGCCTTGCCATTGCCGTGCTATTACCTTTCCATTGCCGTGCCATTGCCGTGCCATTTCCGTGCCATTTCCTTGCCATTGCCGTGCCATTGCCGTGTCATTGTATTGCCATTGCCGTGCCATTTCCTTGCCATTGCCGTGTCATTGCCTTGCCATTGCCGTGCCATTGCCCTGCCATTGTCATGCCATTGCGGTGCCATTGCCATGCCATTGCCGTGCCATTGCCGTGCCATTTCCGTGCCATTACCTTGCCATTGCCATGCCATTCTTATGCCATTGCCGTGCCATTGCCGTGTCATTGTCTTGCCATTGCCGTGCCATTTCCGTGCCATTGCCGTATCATTTCCTTGCCATTTCCTTGCCATTGCCCTGCCATTGTCATGCCATTGCGGTGCCATTGCCATGCCATTGCCGTGCCATTGCCGTGCCATTGCCGTGCCATTGCCGTGCCATTGCCGTGCCATTGCCGTGCCATAGCCGTGCCATTGCCGTGCCATTACCTTGCCATTGCCGTGCCATTGCGGTGCCATTGCTGTGCCATTGCCGTGCCATTGCCGTGCCATTACCTTGCCATTGCCATGCCATTGTCATGCCATTGCGATGCCATTGCCGTGCCATTGCTGTGCCATTGCCGTGCCATTTCCGTGACATTGCCGTGTCATTGCCTTGCCATTGCCGTGCCATTGCCCTGCCATTGCCGTGCCATTGTCATGCCATTGCGGTGCCAATGCCATGCCATTGCCGTGCCATTGCCGTGCCATTTCCGTGCCATTACCTTGCCATTGCCATGCCATTGTCATGCCATTGCCGTGCCATTGCCGTGTCATTGTCTTGCCATTGCCGTGCCATTTCCGTGCCATTGCCGTATTATTTCCTTTCCATTGCCGTGCTATTGCCGTGCCATTGCCGTGCCATTGCCGTGCCATTTCCGTGCCATTGCCTTGCCATTGCCGTGCCATTGCCGTGCCATTTCCTTGCAATTGCCGTGCCATTGCTGTGCCATTGTCATGCCATTGCCGTGCCATAGCCGTGCCATTGCCGAGCCATTGCCATGCCATTGCCGTGCCATTGCCTTGCATTGCCGTGTCATTGCCGTGCCATTGCCGTGCCATTGCCGTGCCATTGCCGTGCCATTTCCGTGCCATTGCCTTGCCATTGCCGTGCCATTGCCGTGCCATTTCCTTGCAATTGCCGTGCCATTGCTGTGCCATTGTCATGCCATTGCCGTGCCATTGCGGTGCCATTGCCGTGCCATTGCCTTGCCATTGCCGTGCCATTACCTTGCCATTGCAATGCAATTGTCGTGCCATTGCGGTGCCATTGCCGTGCCATTGCCGTGCCATTGCCGTGTTATTTCCTTGCCATTGCCGTGCCATTGCTGTGCCATTGTCATGCCATTGCCGTGCCATTGCGGTGCCATTGCCGTGCCATTGCCGTGTCATTGCTTTGCCATTGCCGTGCCATTTCCGTGCCATTGCCGTATCATCTCCTTGCCATTGTCGTGCCATTGCTGTGCCATTGTCTTGCCATTGCCGTGCCATTTTCGTGCCATTGCCGTGTCATTGCTTTGCCATTGCCGTGCCATTGCCTTGGCTTGCCGTACCATTGTCATGCCATTGCGGTGCCATTGCCATGCCATTGCCGTGCCATTGCCGTGCCATTGCCTTCCCATTGTAGTGCCATTGCCGTGCCATTGCCGTGCCATTGCCGTGCCATTGCCGTGCCATTGTCTTGCCATTTCCGTGCCATTGTCATGCCATTGCGGTGCCATTGCCGTGCCATTGTCTTGCCATTTCCGTGCCATTGTCATACCATTGCGGTGCCATTGCCGTGCCATAGTTGTCCCATTGCCGTGCCATTACCTTGCCATCGCCATACCATTGTCATGCCATTGCGGTGGCATTGCCGTGCCATTGCCGTGCCATTGCCGTGCCATTTCTGTGCCATTGCCATGCCATTGTCATGCTATTGCGGTGCCATTGCTGTGCCATTGCCGTGCCATTGCCGTGCCATTACCTTGCCATTGACATGCCATTGTCATGCCATTGCGATGCCATTGCCGTGCCATTGCCGTGCCATTGCCGTGCCATTGCCGTGCCATTTCCGTGCCATTGCCTTGCCATTGCCGTGCCATTGCCGTGCCATTGCCGTGCCATTGCGATGCCATTGCCGTGCCATTGCCGTGCCATTGCCGTTCCATTTCCGTGCCATTGCCTTGCCATTGCCGTGCAATAGCCGTGCAATTGCCGTGCCACTGCCGTGCCATTGCCGTGCCATAGCCGTGCCATAGCCGTGCCATTGCCGTGCCATTGCCATGCCATTGTCATGCCATTGCCGTGCCATTGCCGTGCCATTGCCGTGCCATTGCCGTGCCATTGCCGTGCCATTGCCGTGCCATTGCCGTGCCATTGCCGTGCCATAGCCGTGCCATTGCCGTGCCATTACCTTGCCATTGCCCTGCCATTGCGGTGCCATTGCTGTGCCATTGCCGTGCCATTGCCGTGCCATTGCCGTGCCATTACCTTGCCATTGCCATGCCATTGTCATGCCATTGCGATGCCATTGCCGTGCCATTGCTGTGCCATTGCCGTGCCATTTCCGTGCCATTGCCTTGCCATTGCCGTGCCATTGCCGTGCCATTGCCGTGCCATTGTCTTGCCATTGCCGTGCCATTGCCGTGCCATTGCCGTGCCAATGCCGTGCCATTGCCATGCCATTGTCATGCCATTGCGGTGCCATTGCCGTGCCATTGCCGTCTCATTGCCGTGCAATTGCCTTGCCATTGCCGTGCCATTGCCGTGCAATTGTCGTGTCATTGCCGTGCCATTTCCGTACCATTGCCGTGCCTTTGCCGTGCCATTGCCGTGCCATTGCCGTGCCATAGCCGTGCCATAGCCGTGCCATTGCCGTGCCATTACCTTGCCATTGCCGTGTCATTTTCTTGCCATTGCCGTGCCATTGCCGTGCCATTGCCATGCCATTGCCGTGCAATTGCGGTGTCATTGCCGTGCCATTGCCGTGCCATTTCCGTGCCATTGCCTTGCCATTGCCGTGCCATTGCCGTGCCATTGCCGTGCCATTGCCTTGCCATTGCCGTGCCATTAACGTGCCATTGCCTTGCCATTGCCGTGCTATAACCTTTCCATTGCCGTGCCATTTTCTTGCCATTGCCGTGCCATGGCCGTGCCATTGCCGTACCATTGCCGTGCAATTGCGGTGTCATTGCCGTGCCATTGCCGTGCCATTTCCGTGCCATTGCCTTGCCATTGCCGTGCCATTGCCGTGCCATTGCCGTGCCATTGCCTTGCCACTGCCGTGCCATTAACGTGCCATTGCCTTGCCATTGCCGTGCTATTACCTTTCCATTGCCGTGCCATTTTCTTGCCATTTCCGTGCCATTGCCTTGCCATTGCCGTGCCATTGCCGTGCCATTGCCGTGCCATTGCCGTGCCATTGCCTTGCCACTGCCGTGCCATTAACGTGCCATTGCCTTGCCATTGCCGTGCTATTACCTTTCCATTGCCGTGCCATTTCCGTGCCATTGCCGTATCATCTCCTTGCCATTGTCGTGCCATTGCCGTGCCATTGTCTTGCCATTGCCGTGCCATTTCCGTGCCATTGCCGTGTCATTGCTTTGCCATTGCCGTGCCATTGCCTTGGCATTGCCGTACCATTGTCATGCCATTGCGGTGCCATTGCCATGCCATTGCCGTGCCATTGCCGTGCCATTGCCTTCCCATTGCCGTGCCATTGGCGTGCCATTGCGTGCCATTGCCGTGCCATTGCCGTGCCATTGTCTTGCCATTTCCGTGCCATTGTCATGCCATTGCGGTGCCATTGCCGTGCCATTGTCTTGCCATTTCCGTGCCATTGTCATACCATTGCGGTGCCATTGCCGTGCCATTGTAACGTTTCGCTTGGGAATCTAAATTCTAAAGATACTTGAAACGTATTGGGAATTTAATTCGCCGCCTTATCAAACGTTTGCATCTCAAGACCGCGCTAAGAAGCGATAGCGCGGGCCGGTGGCCGATGCGCAGGAAGCCACGTTTGAGCGCAGGAGTGTTTCACCCGCCGCCAGAGTGGGGTTCACGACCGCCGACCGGGAGCCACTGAACGTATAAAAAGGAACACATGGCAGCTCCTGAGTCAGATTCTCTTCCCGAGTCCTCTCCTAAACTCCTCCTGATCCACCCGGAGCGATCCCTCCCTTGCTTTGGTATGGTTACTGTCTTAGCAAGGGAGAAATCGCCTAAATAAAAGTTCTTGCGGGTTAGGTATGGTTACTGTCTTCCTGCAAGAACACCCCGATAACCTAGAGATCCTTATCAAACCCGTTCCTGAAACGTCATTTATTTAAAGGCCGAAACCGTGGCTACTAATTAGCTTTCCCCGCATCCCTTGCGACCGAACCGATGTTAGTTAAAGACCGAAACCGTGGAATTTGTAACTAACGTTCCTGCAATCCGCTGAACGAGATCGCCGCCGCCGCGCCGTCCCGAGTTCCGAGGCGCATTTCCATTTGCGTTTTCGAAAACCGTATTTCAACCGCATTAACTCGCCCGAATTGTGAGGCACCAGGAAGTAATCAACAGCCCGCCGCCGCCAGGCTGGACGCATACAGAGATTATGCGATAAGGGACCTACCTGTAAGAATCACCGCCAGCATCCTATGAGCATTTCCGAGGCCCTCCGAAAAGGATCTCCACACCGCCGCAATCCAGTCGAAACCGCAAATTCGCTTGAATAGCGAATTTCCCGAATTTCCCGAGAGTCCGACCGCTGCATCGTTTCGAGCTGCGGAAGCCGACAAATCGTCTGGCGGCCCCCGGTCCGGTTTGGTCACACCGAACGCGAACTCCTGCAACTTCCTATGCCGGCAGGTATGTTCTTGAAACACCATTACTAATCCGAAGTGTTCGCAGCAGCTAGCTAGTGTAAACAAATATCACCTGGTGCCTGCGACCGACGACCTTTACTCCGAAGTCCATGCGCGAGGCAGCTGGCGCGCGGCTGACCCACTCCGAGACATCGCCCAGAGGCGTAACATGCGCTAGGCCGGGGCATTCTGCCAAATCCCTCCGCCGCCGCGTAGCAGCCCCACCGGCGTCCAGGAGCAACCCCTGTTGATACAACTACCCCTCTGTCCGTAATATACAGTGTGTCCTTTTAAGTTTGAGTTTAATGTAAATAGTTAAAAACAGTATATTTTATTTCTATTATTTATCTTGTGTTATTTATTGATCTGCACTATATCAGAGCAATTTGAACGTATCCTCCGACTTGAGCATACCTGAGGCAATAAGGCCGCATAAAATATTTCTAAATAAGGGCGGGACGTTACATGGCGCCCGAAAAGCAGGGACAGCTCGAATATGAGTAGATCAATAAAAACACTCGCTCGCCGACCCGATTTATCAGATATTGGCGCCCGAGCCCGAAAAATCCTGTAAATGTTATTTGTGTAAATAATGCATTTTTTGTCAAACTGTTCCAGTTGAGCCGTCCAGAAAAATGTACCAGAAGGCCTAGTCCTTTAAATACCCTCAGGGGCCAGCGGCTTAACTGCTGGTACGGGATTTTGGCGACCCCGAGGTACCCTAGC
This sequence comes from Agriotes lineatus, assembly GCA_940337035.1. NCBI lineage: Eukaryota > Metazoa > Arthropoda > Insecta > Coleoptera > Elateridae > Agriotes > Agriotes lineatus. The sequence continues at coordinate 183,408 of CALNHX010001217.1, read as the reverse complement.
TGATGTCCGAAGATACTATGGACCGTCCAGGACAACCCAGATGTCCGCCCGCGTAGTATCACCTGGAGAACCAGACCGCCGTTACAAGCACGTCGAAACCGCGATGGTGCTTCCGTTCCGAAACCAGAATGTTTCGTTTTGGCACGTTGAAACCGCAACGTTGCCTCCGCCCCGAAAACCCCTGGATATGGTTCTTTTGCACGTTGAAACCGCGACGTCGCTTCCGCCCCGGAAAATCTAGAATATTTTTCTTGCGCATCGAAACCGCGATGTTGCACCTAGAATGCTTTTGCAAGCTGCTTCCGCTCCGAATGCTTTTGCAAGTTGCTTCCGTTCCAGGAATTTCCTGAAGTTGAATATGCATGGATACCTGGAAATGCGTTTAAATGCCGCCCTAGTTAGCGCAAGTTGTTCCGAATGTTTTTCTCTTCTGAAGCGTGCTCCTTTTGTCACCGTAAACCCGGAAATTGACAGGAGATTGTAGATTTACGTCGAAGCTTGAAGGTGAAAAGATGCTTTCCTGTACCAGAATCCTGTTTGCCGTTTTCTGGAGATTGTACGCCGGTTCCCGCGGCCTCTACGATTTCCCCAGCCTGCCAGCTATGTGAAAAATAGGTTGTCCGAAAACCTGCATGTTTTCACGCGATTTAAAATAATTTCCAGAATGTTTATACAAGCTGAAACCGCAGTGTTTTGTATTAGCTGGTAATCTAAACTTGTGTTCACTCATTAACCAAATCCAGAGCGAGCATTTCGCCCAAGGGCCTACAAGAAAGCTTGTTCTCTCCAGAAAGTGTTAATGTTTTAAGTGCAATTTAATGCACTACCCGAAGTTACGCCGACGCCGCAACACCTACATTCTTCAGTAGCGCAGTTGTGGGTGTGTGCATAAACGTCGACAAGATGGCGGACTGAAACCGCAGTTTCGTATCATCTTGTAACGTGAACTTATTTTCATACGTTCGCCCAAAGGCATACAAGAACGTACGTTCACTCCAGGAAACGCTGAGTTTCTAGAAGGCTATTCCAAAGGCCTACTCACCCCGCAGACACGCTAGGAGGCCGTCAAAGTCTGGTCGAAACTCGTCGAAGAAGATGCCCACCATGAAGCGATTTCCTCCGAAGGATGGGTCATGTGTAACGTTTCGCTTGGGAATCTAAATTCTAAAGATACTTGAAACGTATTGGGAATTTAATTCGCCGCCTTATCAAACGTTTGCATCTCAAGACCGCGCTAAGAAGCGATAGCGCGGGCCGGTGGCCGATGCGCAGGAAGCCACGTTTGAGCGCAGGAGTGTTTCCCCCGCCGCCAGAGTGGGGTTCACGACCGCCGACCGGGAGCCACTGAACGTATAAAAAGGAACACATGGCAGCTCCTGAGTCAGATTCTCTTCCCGAGTCCTCTCCTAAACTCCTCCTGATCCACCCGGAGCGATCCCTCCCTTGCTTTGGTATGGTTACTGTCTTAGCAAGGGAGAAATCGCCTAAATAAAAGTTCTTGCGGGTTAGGTATGGTTACTGTCTTCCTGCAAGAACACCCCGATAACCTAGAGATCCTTATCAAACCCGTTCCTGAAACGTCATTTATTTAAAGGCCGAAACCGTGGCTACTAATTAGCTTTCCCCGCATCCCTTGCGACCGAACCGATGTTAGTTAAAGACCGAAACCGTGGAATTTGTAACTAACGTTCCTGCAATCCGCTGAACGAGATCGCCGCCGCCGCGCCGTCCCGAGTTCCGAGGCGCATTTCCATTTGCGTTTTCGAAAACCGTATTTCAACCGCATTAACTCGCCCGAATTGTGAGGCACCAGGAAGTAATCAACAGCCCGCCGCCGCCAGGCTGGACGCATACAGAGATTATGCGATAAGGGACCTACCTGTAAGAATCACCGCCAGCATCCTATGAGCATTTCCGAGGCCCTCCGAAAAGGATCTCCACACCGCCGCAATCCAGTCGAAACCGCAAATTCGCTTGAATAGCGAATTTCCCGAATTTCCCGAGAGTCCGACCGCTGCATCGTTTCGAGCTGCGGAAGCCGACAAATCGTCTGGCGGCCCCCGGTCCGGTTTGGTCACACCGAACGCGAACTCCTGCAACTTCCTATGCCGGCAGGTATGTTCTTGAAACACCATTACTAATCCGAAGTGTTCGCAGCAGCTAGCTAGTGTAAACAAATATCACCTGGTGCCTGCGACCGACGACCTTTACTCCGAAGTCCATGCGCGAGGCAGCTGGCGCGCGGCTGACCCACTCCGAGACATCGCCCAGAGGCGTAACATGCGCTAGGCCGGGGCATTCTGCCAAATCCCTCCGCCGCCGCGTAGCAGCCCCACCGGCGTCCAGGAGCAACCCCTGTTGATACAACTACCCCTCTGTCCGTAATATACAGTGTGTCCTTTTAAGTTTGAGTTTAATGTAAATAGTTAAAAACAGTATATTTTATTTCTATTATTTATCTTGTGTTATTTATTGATCTGCACTATATCAGAGCAATTTGAACGTATCCTCCGACTTGAGCATACCTGAGGCAATAAGGCCGCATAAAATATTTCTAAATAAGGGCGGGACGTTACACCATAGTTGTCCCATTGCCGTGCCATTACCTTGCCATTGCCATACCATTGTCATGCCATTGCGGTGGCATTGCCGTGCCATTGCCGTGCCATTGCCGTGCCATTTCTGTGCCATTGCCATGCCATTGTTATGCTATTGCGGTGCCATTGCTGTGCCATTGCCGTGCCATTGCCGTGCCATTGCCGTGCCATTGCCGAGCCATTACCTTGCCATTGACATGCCATTGTCATGCCATTGCGATGCCATTGCCGTGCCATTGCGGTGCCATTGCCGTGCCATTGCCGTGCCATTTCCGTGCCATTGCCTTGCCATTGCCGTGCCATTGCCGTGCCATTGCCGTGCCATTGCGATGCCATTGCCGTGCCATTGCCGTGCCATTGCCGTTCCATTTCCGTGCCATTGCCTTGCCATTGCCGTGCAATAGCCGTGCCATTGCCGAGCCATTGCCGTGCCATTGCCGTGCCATAGCCGTGCCATAGCCGTGCCATTGCCGTGCCATTGCCGTGCCATTGCCTTGCCATTGTCATGCCATTGCCGTGCCATTGCCGTGCCATTGCCGTGCCATTGCCGTGCCATTGCCGTGCCATTGCCGTGCCATTGCCGTGCCATTGCCGTGCCATAGCCGTGCCATTGTCGTGCCATTACCTTGCCATTGCCCTGCCATTGCGGTGCCATTGCTGTGCCATTGCCGTGCCATTGCCGTGCCATTGCCGTGCCATTACCTTGCCATTGCCATGCCATTGTCATGCCATTGCGATGCCATTGCCGTGCCATTGCTGTGCCATTGCCGTGCCATTGCCGTGCCATTGTCTTGCCATTGCCGTGCCATTGCCGTGCCATTGCCGTGCCAATGCCGTGCCATTGCCATGCCATTGCGGTGCCATTGCCGTGCCATTGCCGTGCCATTGCCGTGCAACTGCCGTGTCATTGCCGTGCCATTGCCATGCCATTGCCGTGCAATTGCCTTGCCATTGCCGTGCCATTGCCGTGCAACTGCCGTGTCATTGCCGTGCCATTTCCGTGCCATTGCCGTGCCTTTGCCGTGCCATTGCCGTGCCATTGCCGTGCCATAGCCGTGCCATAGCCGTGCCATTGCCGTGCCATTACCTTGCCATTGCCGTGTCATTTTCTTGCCATTGCCGTGCCATTGCCGTGCCATTGCCATGCCATTGTCATGCCATTGCGATGCCATTGCCGTGCCATTGCCGTGCCATTGCCATGCCATTGTCATGCCATTGCGGTGCCATTGCCGTGCCTTTGCCGTGCCATAGCCGTGCCATTGCCGTGCCATTACCTTGCCATTGCCGTGTCATTTTCTTGCCATTGCCGTGCCATTGCCGTGCAATTGCCGTGTCATTGCCGTGCCATTTCCGTGCCATTGCCGTGCCTTTGCCGTGCCATTGCCGTGCCATTGCCGTGCCATAGCCGTGCCATAGCCGTGCCATTGCCGTGCCATTACCTTGCCATTGCCGTGTCATTTTCTTGCCATTGCCGTGCCATTGCCGTGCCATTGCCGTGCCATTGCCGTGCCAAAGCCGTGCCATAGCCGTGCCATTGCCGTGCCATTACCTTGCCATTGCCGTGTCATTTTCTTGCCATTGCCGTGCCATTGCCGTGCCATAGCCGTGCCATTGCCGTGCTATTACCTTTCCATTGCCGTGCCATTTTCTTGCCATAGCCGTGCCATTGCCGTGCCATTACCTTGCCATTTCCGTGCCATTTTCTTGCCATTGCCGTGCCATTGCCGTGCCATTGCCGTGCCATAGGCGTTACACTGCGTTGCCATTGCCGTGCCATTGCCGTGCCATTGCCGTGCAATTGCGGTGCCATTGCCGTGCCATTGCCGTGCCATTGCCTTGGCATTGCCGTGCCATTGCCGTGCTATTGCCTTGCCATTGCCGTGTCATTGCCGTGCCATTGCCGTGCCATTGCCGTGCCATTGCCGTGCCATTGCCGTGCCATTGCCTTGCCATTGCCTTGCCATTGCGGTGCCATTACCTTGCCATTGCAATGCCATTGTCGTGCCATTGCGGTGCCATTGCCGTGCCATTGCCGTGCCATTGCCGTGCCATTTCCTTGCCATTGCCGTGCCATTGCTGTGCCATTGTCATGCCATTGCCGTGCCATTGCGGTGCCATTGCCGTGCCATTGCCGTGTCATTGCTTTGCCATTGCCGTGCCATTGCCGTATCATCTCCTTGCCATTGTCGTGCCATTGCCGTGCCATTGCCTTGCCATTGCCATGCCATTGCCGTGCCATTGCCGTGCCATTGCCTTGCCATTGCCGTGCCATTGCCGTGCCATTGCCGTGCCATTGCCGTGCCATTGCCGTGCCATTGCCGTGCCATTGTCTTGCCATTTCCGTGCCATTGTCATGCCATTGCGGTGCCATTGTCTTGCCATTTCCGTGCCATTGTCATACCATTGCGGTGCCATTGCCGTGCCATAGTTGTCCCATTGCCGTGCCATTACCTTGCCATTGCGGTGCCATTGTCTTGCCATTTCCGTGCCATTGTCATACCATTGCGGTGCCATTGCCATGCCATAGTTGTCCCATTGCCGTGCCATTACCTTGCCATTGCCGTGCCATTTTCTTGCCATTGCCGTGCCATTGCCGTGCCATTACCTTCCATTGCCATACCAATGTCATGCCATTTCGGTGGCATTGCCGTGCTATTGCCGTGCCATTGCCGTGCCATTGCTGTGCCATTGCCATGCCATTGTCATGCCATTGCGGTGCCATTGCCGTGCCATTGCCGTGTTATTGCCGTGCCATTGTCTTGCCATTGCCGTGCCATTGCCGTGCCATTGCCGTGCCATTGCCGTGACATTGCCGTGCCATTGCCATGCCATTGTCATGCCATTGCGGTGCCATTTCCATGCCATTGCCGTGCCATTGCCGTTCCATTGCTGTGCCATTGCCGTGCCCTTACCTTGCCATTGCCATGCCATTACCATGCCATTGTCATGCCATTGCTGTGCCATTGCGGTGCCATTGCCGTGCAATTGCCTTGCCATTGCCGTGCCATTGCCGTGCTATTGTCTTGCCATTGCCGTGCCATTGCCGTGCCATTGCCATGCCATTGTCATGCCCATGCGGTGCCATTTCCGTGAAATTGCCGTTCCATTGCCGTGCCATTGCCGTGCCATTGCCTTGGCATTGCCGTGCCATTGCGGTGCCATTGCCGTGCAATTGCCTTGCCATTGCCGTGCCATTGCCGTGCTATTGTCTTGCCATTGCCGTGCCATTGCCGTGCCATTGCCATGCCATTGTCATGCCCATGCGGTGCCATTGCCGTGCAATTGCCGAGCCATTGCCATGCCATTGTCATGCCATTGCGGTGCCATTGCCGTGCCATTGCCGTGCCATTTCCGTGCCATTGCCGTGCCATTGCCGTGCAATTGCCGAGCCATTGCCATGCCATTGTCATGCCATTGCGGTGCCATTGCCGTGCCATTGCCGTGCCATTGCCGTGCCATTGCCGTGCCATTGCCTTGCCATTGCCGTGCCATTGCCGTGCTATTACCTTGCCATTGCCGTGTCATTGCCGTGCCATTGCCGCGCCATTGCCCTGCCATTAACGTGCCGTTGCCTTGCCAGTGCCTTGCCATTACCGTGTCATTGCCGTGCCATTGCCGTGCCATTGCCGTGCCATTAACGTACCATTGCCTTACCATTGCCCTGCCATTGCCGTGCCATTGCCATGCCATTGTCATGCCATTGCCGTGCCATTGCCGTGCCATTGCCATGCCATTGCCGTGCCATTGCCGTGCCATTTGGTGCCATTGCCGTGCCATTGCCGTGCCATTTCCTTGCCATTGCCGTGCCATTGCCGTGCCATTTCCGTGCCATTTCCTTGCCATTGCCGTGCCATTGCCGTGTCATTGTATTGCCATTGCCGTGCCATTTCCTTGCCATTGCCGTGTCATTGCCTTGCCATTGCCGTGCCATTGCCCTGCCATTGTCATGCCATTGCGGTGCCATTGCCATGCCATTGCCGTGCCATTGCCGTGCCATTTCCGTGCCATTACCTTGCCATTGCCATGCCATTCTTATGCCATTGCCGTGCCATTGCCGTGTCATTGTCTTGCCATTGCCGTGCCATTTCCGTGCCATTGCCGTATCATTTCCTTGCCATTTCCTTGCCATTGCCCTGCCATTGTCATGCCATTGCGGTGCCATTGCCATGCCATTGCCGTGCCATTGCCGTGCCATTGCCGTGCCATTGCCGTGCCATTGCCGTGCCATTGCCGTGCCATAGCCGTGCCATTGCCGTGCCATTACCTTGCCATTGCCGTGCCATTGCGGTGCCATTGCTGTGCCATTGCCGTGCCATTGCCGTGCCATTACCTTGCCATTGCCATGCCATTGTCATGCCATTGCGATGCCATTGCCGTGCCATTGCTGTGCCATTGCCGTGCCATTTCCGTGACATTGCCGTGTCATTGCCTTGCCATTGCCGTGCCATTGCCCTGCCATTGCCGTTCCATTGTCATGCCATTGCGGTGCCAATGCCATGCCATTGCCGTGCCATTGCCGTGCCATTTCCGTGCCATTACCTTGCCATTGCCATGCCATTGTCATGCCATTGCCGTGCCATTGCCGTGCTATTGTCTTGCCATTGCCGTGCCATTGCCGTGCCATTGCCATGCCATTGTCATGCCCATGCGGTGCCATTGCCGTGAAATTGCCGTTCCATTGCCGTGCCATTGCCGTGCCATTGCCTTGGCATTGCCGTGCCATTGCGGTGCCATTGCCGTGCAATTGCCTTGCCATTGCCGTGCCATTGCCGTGCTATTGTCTTGCCATTGCCGTGCCATTGCCGTGCCATTGCCATGCCATTGTCATGCCCATGCGGTGCCATTGCCGTGCAATTGCCGAGCCATTGCCATGCCATTGTCATGCCATTGCGGTGCCATTGCCGTGCCATTGCCGTGCCATTTCCGTGCCATTGCCGTGCCATTGCCGTGCAATTGCCGAGCCATTGCCATGCCATTGTCATGCCATTGCGGTGCCATTGCCGTGCCATTGCCGTGCCATTGCCGTGCCATTGCCGTGCCATTGCCGTGCCATTGCCTTGCCATTGCCGTGCCATTGCCGTGCTATTACCTTGCCATTGCCGTGTCATTGCCGTGCCATTGCCGCGCCATTGCCCTGCCATTAACGTGCCGTTGCCTTGCCAGTGCCTTGCCATTACCGTGTCATTGCCGTGCCATTGCCGTGCCATTGCCGTGCCATTAACGTACCATTGCCTTACCATTGCCCTGCCATTGCCGTGCCATTGCCATGCCATTGTCATGCCATTGCCGTGCCATTGCCGTGCCATTGCCATGCCATTGCCGTGCCATTGCCGTGCCATTTGGTGCCATTGCCGTGCCATTGCCGTGCCATTTCCTTGCCATTGCCGTGCCATTGCCGTGCCATTTCCGTGCCATTTCCTTGCCATTGCCGTGCCATTGCCGTGTCATTGTATTGCCATTGCCGTGCCATTTCCTTGCCATTGCCGTGTCATTGCCTTGCCATTGCCGTGCCATTGCCCTGCCATTGTCATGCCATTGCGGTGCCATTGCCATGCCATTGCCGTGCCATTGCCGTGCCATTTCCGTGCCATTACCTTGCCATTGCCATGCCATTCTTATGCCATTGCCGTGCCATTGCCGTGTCATTGTCTTGCCATTGCCGTGCCATTTCCGTGCCATTGCCGTATCATTTCCTTGCCATTTCCTTGCCATTGCCCTGCCATTGTCATGCCATTGCGGTGCCATTGCCATGCCATTGCCGTGCCATTGCCGTGCCATTGCCGTGCCATTGCCGTGCCATTGCCGTGCCATTGCCGTGCCATAGCCGTGCCATTGCCGTGCCATTACCTTGCCATTGCCGTGCCATTGCGGTGCCATTGCTGTGCCATTGCCGTGCCATTGCCGTGCCATTACCTTGCCATTGCCATGCCATTGTCATGCCATTGCGATCCCATTGCCGTGCCATTGCTGTGCCATTGCCGTGCCATTTCCGTGACATTGCCGTGTCATTGCCTTGCCATTGCCGTGCCATTGCCCTGCCATTGCCGTGCCATTGTCATGCCATTGCGGTGCCAATGCCATGCCATTGCCGTGCCATTGCCGTGCCATTTCCGTGCCATTACCTTGCCATTGCCATGCCATTGTCATGCCATTGCCGTGCCATTGCCGTGTCATTTTCTTGCCATTGCCGTGCCATTTCCGTGCCATTGCCGTATCATTTCCTTTCCATTGCCGTGCTATTGCCGTGCTATTGCCGTGCCATTGCCGTGCCATTTCCGTGCCATTGCCTTGCCATTGCCGTGCCATTGCCGTGCCATTTCCTTGCAATTGCCGTGCCATTGCTGTGCCATTGTCATGCCATTGCCGTGCCATAGCCGTGCCATTGCCGAGCCATTGCCGTGCCATTGCCGTGCCATTGCCTTGCATTGCCGTGTCATTGCCGTGCCATTGCCGTGCCATTGCCGTGCCATTTCCGTGCCATTGCCTTGCCATTGCCGTGCCATTGCCGTGCCATTTCCTTGCAATTGCCGTGCCATTGCTGTGCCATTGTCATGCCATTGCCGTGCCATTGCGGTGCCATTGCCGTGCCATTGCCTTGCCATTGCCGTGCCATACCTTGCCATTGCCTTGCCATTGCCGTGCCATTGCCGTGCCATTTCCTTGCAATTGCCGTGCCATTGCTGTGCCATTGTCATGCCATTGTCGTGCCATTGCGGTGCCATTGCCGTGCCATTGCCGTGCCATTGCCGTGTTATTTCCTTGCCATTGCCGTGCCATTGCTGTGCCATTGTCATGCCATTGCCGTGCCATTGCGGTGCCATTGCCGTGCCATTGCCGTGTCATTGCTTTGCCATTGCCGTGCCATTTCCGTGCCATTGCCGTATCATCTCCTTGCCATTGTCGTGCCATTGCTGTGCCATTGTCTTGCCATTGCCGTGCCATTTTCGTGCCATTGCCGTGTCATTGCTTTGCCATTGCCGTGCCATTGCCTTGGCTTGCCGTACCATTGTCATGCCATTGCGGTGCCATTGCCATGCCATTGCCGTGCCATTGCCTTCCCATTGCCGTGCCACTGCCGTGCCATTGCCGTGCCATTGCCGTGCCATTGCCGTGCCATTGTCTTGCCATTTCCGTGCCATTGTCATGCCATTGCGGTGCCATTGCCGTGCCATTGTCTTGCCATTTCCGTGCCATTGTCATACCATTGCGGTGCCATTGCCGTGCCATAGTTGTCCCATTGCCGTGCCATTACCTTGCCATCGCCATACCATTGTCATGCCATTGCGGTGGCATTGCCGTGCCATTGCCGTGCCATTGCCGTGCCATTTCTGTGCCATTGCCATGCCATTGTCATGCTATTGCGGTGCCATTGCTGTGCCATTGCCGTGCCATTGCCGTGCCATTACCTTGCCATTGACATGCCATTGTCATGCCATTGCGATGCCATTGCCGTGCCATTGCCGTGCCATTGCCGTGCCATTGCCGTGCCATTTCCGTGCCATTGCCTTGCCATTGCCGTGCCATTGCCGTGCCATTGCCGTGCCATTGCGATGCCATTGCCGTGCCATTGCCGTGCCATTGCCGTTCCATTTTCGTGCCATTGCCTTGCCATTGCCGTGCAATAGCCGTGCAATTGCCGTGCCACTGCCGTGCCATTGCCGTGCCATAGCCGTGCCATAGCCGTGCCATAGCCGTGCCATTGCCGTGCCATTGCCATGCCATTGTCATGCCATTGCCGTGCCATTGCCGTGCCATTGCCGTGCCATTGCCGTGCCATTGCCGTGCCATTGCCGTGCCATTGCCGTGCCATTGCCGTGCCATAGCCGTGCCATTGCCGTGCCATTACCTTGCCATTGCCCTGCCATTGCGGTGCCATTGCTGTGCCATTGCCGTGCCATTGCCGTGCCATTGCCGTGCCATTACCTTGCCATTGCCATGCCATTGTCATGCCATTGCGATGCCATTGCCGTGCCATTGCTGTGCCATTGCCGTGCCATTTCCGTGCCATTGCCTTGCCATTGCCGTGCCATTGCCGTGCCATTGCCGTGCCATTGTCTTGCCATTGCCGTGCCATTGCCGTGCCATTGCCGTGCCAATGCCGTGCCATTGCCATGCCATTGTCATGCCATTGCGGTGCCATTGCCGTGCCATTGCCGTCTCATTGCCGTGCAATTGCCTTGCCATTGCCGTGCCATTTCCGTGCAATTGCCGTGTCATTGCCGTGCCATTTCCGTACCATTGCCGTGCCTTTGCCGTGCCATTGCCGTGCCATTGCCGTGCCATAGCCGTGCCATAGCCGTGCCATTGCCGTGCCATTACCTTGCCATTGCCGTGTCATTTTCTTGCCATTGCCGTGCCATTGGCGTGCCATTGCGTGCCATTGCCGTGCCATTGCCGTGCCATTGTCTTGCCATTTCCGTGCCATTGTCATGCCATTGCGGTGCCATTGCCGTGCCATTGTCTTGCCATTTCCGTGCCATTGTCATACCATTGCGGTGCCATTGCCGTGCCATAGTTGTCCCATTGCCGTGCCATTACCTTGCCATTGCCATACCATTGTCATGCCATTGCGGTGGCATTGCCGTGCCATTGCCGTGCCATTGCCGTGCCATTTCTGTGCCATTGCCATGCCATTGTTATGCTATTGCGGTGCCATTGCTGTGCCATTGCCGTGCCATTGCCGTGCCATTGCCGTGCCATTGCCGAGCCATTACCTTGCCATTGACATGCCATTGTCATGCCATTGCGATGCCATTGCCGTGCCATTGCGGTGCCATTGCCGTGCCATTGCCGTGCCATTTCCGTGCCATTGCCTTGCCATTGCCGTGCCATTGCCGTGCCATTGCCGTGCCATTGCGATGCCATTGCCGTGCCATTGCCGTGCCATTGCCGTTCCATTTCCGTGCCATTGCCTTGCCATTGCCGTGCAATAGCCGTGCCATTGCCGAGCCATTGCCGTGCCATTGCCGTGCCATAGCCGTGCCATAGCCGTGCCATTGCCGTGCCATTGCCGTGCCATTGCCTTGCCATTGTCATGCCATTGCCGTGCCATTGCCGTGCCATTGCCGTGCCATTGCCGTGCCATTGCCGTGCCATTGCCGTGCCATTGCCGTGCCATAGCCGTGCCATTGTCGTGCCATTACCTTGCCATTGCCCTGCCATTGCGGTGCCATTGCTGTGCCATTGCCGTGCCATTGCCGTGCCATTGCCGTGCCATTACCTTGCCATTGCCATGCCATTGTCATGCCATTGCGATGCCATTGCCGTGCCATTGCTGTGCCATTGCCGTGCCATTTCCGTGCCATTGCCTTGCCATTGCCGTGCCATTGCCGTGCCATTGCCGTGCCATTGTCTTGCCATTGCCGTGCCATTGCCGTGCCATTGCCGTGCCAATGCCGTGCCATTGCCATGCCATTGCGGTGCCATTGCCGTGCCACTGCCGTGTCATTGCCGTGCAATTGCCTTGCCATTGCCGTGCCATTGCCGTGCAACTGCCGTGTCATTGCCGTGCCATTTCCGTGCCATTGCCGTGCCTTTGCCGTGCCATTGCCGTGCCATTGCCGTGCCATAGCCGTGCCATAGCCGTGCCATTGCCGTGCCATTACCTTGCCATTGCCGTGTCATTTTCTTGCCATTGCCGCGCCATTGCCGTGCCATTGCCATGCCATTGTCATGCCATTGCGATGCCATTGCCGTGCCATTGCCGTGCCATTGCCATGCCATTGTCATGCCATTGCGGTGCCATTGCCGTGCCTTTGCCGTGCCATAGCCGTGCCATTGCCGTGCCATTACCTTGCCATTGCCGTGTCATTTTCTTGCCATTGCCGTGCCATTGCCGTGCAATTGCCGTGTCATTGCCGTGCCATTTCCGTGCCATTGCCGTGCCTTTGCCGTGCCATTGCCGTGCCATTGCCGTGCCATAGCCGTGCCATAGCCTTGCCATTGCCGTGCCATTACCTTGCCATTGCCGTGTCATTTTCTTGCCATTGCCGTGCCATTGCCGTGCCATTGCCGTGCCATTGCCGTGCCATAGCCGTGTCATAGCCGTGCCATTGCCGTGCCATTACCTTGCCATTGTCGTGTCATTTTCTTGCCATTGCCGTGCCATTGCCGTGCCATTGCCGTGCCATAGCCGTGCCATAGCCGTGCCATTGCCGTGCTATTACCTTTCCATTGCCGTGCCATTTTCTTGCCATAGCCGTGCCATTGCCGTGCCATTACCTTGCCATTTCCGTGCCATTTTCTTGCCATTGCCGTGCCATTGCCGTGCCATTGCCGTGCCATAGGCGTTACACTGCGTTGCCATTGCCGTGCTATTGCCGTGCCATTGCCGTGCAATTGCGGTGCCATTGCCGTGCCATTGCCGTGCCATTGCCTTGGCATTGCCGTGCCATTGCCGTGCTATTGCCTTGCCATTGCCGTGTCATTGCCGTGCCATTGCCGTGCCATTGCCGTGCCATTGCCGTGCCATTGCCGTGCCATTGCCTTGCCATTGCCTTGCCATTGCGGTGCCATTACCTTGCCATTGCAATGCCATTGTCGTGCCATTGCGGTGCCATTGCCGTGCCATTGCCGTGCCATTGCCGTGCCATTTCCTTGCCATTGCCGTGCCATTGCTGTGCCATTGTCATGCCATTGCCGTGCCATTGCGGTGCCATTGCCGTGCCATTGCCGTGTCATTGCTTTGCCATTGCCGTGCCATTGCCGTATCATCTCCTTGCCATTGTCGTGCCATTGCCGTGCCATTGCCTTGCCATTGCCATGCCATTGCCGTGCCATTGCCGTGCCATTGCCTTGCCATTGCCGTGCCATTGCCGTGCCATTGCCGTGCCATTGCCGTGCCATTGCCGTGCCATTGCCGTGCCATTGTCTTGCCATTTCCGTGCCATTGTCATGCCATTGCGGTGCCATTGTCTTGCCATTTCCGTGCCATTGTCATACCATTGCGGTGCCATTGCCGTGCCATAGTTGTCCCATTGCCGTGCCATTACCTTGCCATTGCGGTGCCATTGTCTTGCCATTTCCGTGCCATTGTCATACCATTGCGGTGCCATTGCCGTGCCATAGTTGTCCCATTGCCGTGCCATTACCTTGCCATTGCCGTGCCATTTTCTTGCCATTGCCGTGCCATTGCCGTGCCATTACCTTCCATTGCCATACCAATGTCATGCCATTTCGGTGGCATTGCCGTGCTATTGCCGTGCCATTGCCGTGCCATTGCTGTGCCATTGCCATGCCATTGTCATGCCATTGCGGTGCCATTGCCGTGCCATTGCCGTGTTATTGCCGTGCCATTGTCTTGCCATTGCCGTGCCATTGCCGTGCCATTGCCGTGCCATTGCCGTGACATTGCCGTGCCATTGCCATGCCATTGTCATGCCATTGCGGTGCCATTTCCATGCCATTGCCGTGCCATTGCCGTTCCATTGCTGTGCCATTGCCGTGCCCTTACCTTGCCATTGCCATGCCATTACCATGCCATTGTCATGCCATTGCTGTGCCATTGCGGTGCCATTGCCGTGCAATTGCCTTGCCATTGCCGTGCCATTGCCGTGCTATTGTCTTGCCATTGCCGTGCCATTGCCGTGCCATTGCCATGCCATTGTCATGCCCATGCGGTGCCATTGCCGTGAAATTGCCGTTCCATTGCCGTGCCATTGCCGTGCCATTGCCGTGCCATTGCCTTGGCATTGCCGTGCCATTGCGGTGCCATTGCCGTGCAATTGCCTTGCCATTGCCGTGCCATTGCCGTGCTATTGTCTTGCCATTGCCGTCCCATTGCCGTGCCATTGCCATGCCATTGTCATGCCCATGCGGTGCCATTGCCGTGCAATTGCCGAGCCATTGCCATGCCATTGTCATGCCATTGCGGTGCCATTGCCGTGCCATTGCCGTGCCATTTCCGTGCCATTGCCGTGCCATTGCCGTGCAATTGCCGAGCCATTGCCATGCCATTGTCATGCCATTGCGGTGCCATTGCCGTGCCATTGCCGTGCCATTGCCGTGCCATTGCCGTGCCATTGCCGTGCCATTGCCTTGCCATTGCCGTGCCATTGCCGTGCTATTACCTTGCCATTGCCGTGTCATTGCCGTGCCATTGCCGCGCCATTGCCCTGCCATTAACGTGCCGTTGCCTTGCCAGTGCCTTGCCATTACCGTGTCATTGCCGTGCCATTGCCGTGCCATTGCCGTGCCATTAACGTACCATTGCCTTACCATTGCCCTGCCATTGCCGTGCCATTGCCGTGCCATTGCCGTGCCATTGCCGTGCTATTACCGTGTCATTGCCGTTCTATTGCCGTGACATTGCCGTGCCATTGCCGTGCCATTGCCATGCCATTGTCATGCCATTGCGGTGCCATTGCTGTGCCATTGCCGTGCAATTGCCGTGCCATTGCCGTGCCATTTTCTTTCCATTGCCATGCCATTGTCATGCCATTGCGGTGCCATTGCCGTGCCATTGCCGTGCCATTGACGTGCCATTGCTTTGTTATTGTCTTGCCATTGCCGTGCCATTGCCGTGCCATTGCTTTGACATTGCCGTGCCATTGCCGCGCTATTGCCGTGCAATTGCCTTGCCATTGCCGTGCCATTTCCTTTCCATTGCCATGCCATTGTCATGCCATTGCGGTGCCATTGCCATGCAATTGCGGTTTCATTGCCGTGCCATTGCCGTGCCATTTCCGTGCCATTGCCGTGCAATTGCGGTGTCATTGCCGTGCCATTGCCTTGCCATTGCCGTGCCATTGCCGTGCCATTGCCGTGCAATTGCGGTGTCATTGCCGTGCCATTGCCGTGCCATTTCCGTGCCATTGCCTTGCCATTGCCGTGCCATTGCCGTGCCATTGCCGTGCCATTGCCGTGCAATTACCTTGCCATTGCCGTGTTATTGCCGTGCCATTGTCTTGCCATTGCCGTGCCATTGCCGTGCCATTGCCGTGCCATTGCCGTGCCATTGCCATGCCATTGTCATGCCATTGCCGTGCCATTGTCTTGCCATTGCCGTGCCATTGCCGTGCCATTGTCTTGCCATTGCCGTGCCATTGCCGTGCCATTGCTATGCCATTGTCAATCCATTGCGGTGCCATTGCCGTTCCATTGCCGTGCCATTGCCGTGCCATAGGCGTGCCATTGCCTTGCCATTGCCGTGCCATTGCCGTGCCATTGCCGTGAAATTGCGGTGTCATTGCCGTGCCATTGCCGTGCCATTTCCGTGCTATTGCCTTGCCATTGCCGTGCCATTGCCGTGCCATTGCCGTGCAATTACCTTGCCATTGCCGTGTTATTGCCGTGCCATTGTCTTGCCATTACCGTGCCATTGCCGTGCCATTGCCGTGCAATTGCGGTGTCATTGCCGTGCCATTGCCGTGCCATTTCCGAGCCATTTTCTTGCCATTGCCGTGCCATTGTGGTGCCATTGCCCTGCCATTCAATGCCATTGTCTTGCCATTTCCGTGCCTTGTCATGCCATTGCGGTGCCATTGCCTTGCCATTGCCGTCCCATTGCCGTGCCATTACCTTCCATTGCCATACCAATGTCATGCCATTTCGGTGGCATTGCCGTGCTATTGCCGTGCCATTGCCGTGCCATTGCTGTGCCATTGCCATGCCATTGTCATGCCATTGCGGTGCCATTGCCGTCCCATTGCCGTGTCATTGCCGTGCCATTAACGTGCCATTGCCTTGCCATTGCCGTGCCATAGCCGTGCCATTGCCGTGCCATTGCCGTGCAATTGCCGTGTCATAGCCGTGCCATTGCCGTGCCATTGCCGTGCAATTGCCGTGTCATTGCCGTGCCATTGCCGTGCCATAGCCGTGCCATAGCCGTGCCATTGCCGTGCCATTGCCGTGCCATTGCCGTGCCATTGCCGTGCCATTGCCATGCCATTGTCGTGCCATTGCGGTGCCATAGGCGTGGCATAGCCGTGCCATAGCCGTGCCATTGCCGTGCCATAGCCCTACCATTGCCGTGCCATTGGCGTGCCATTGCCTTGCCATTGCCTTGCCATTGCCGTGCCATTGTCATGCCATTGCCGTGCCATCGCGGTGCCATTGCCGTGCCATTGCCATGCCATTGTCGTGCCATTGCGGTGCCATAGGCGTGGCATAGCCGTGCCATAGCCGTGCCATTGCCGTGCCATAGCCCTACCATTGCCGTGCCATTGGCGTGCCATTGCCTTGCCATTGCCTTGCCATTGCCGTGCCATTGCCATGCCATTGTCATGCCATTGCGATGCCATTGCCGTGCCATTGCCGTGCCATTGCCGTGCCATTGCCGTGCCATTTCCGTGGCATTGCCGTGTGATTGCTTTGCCATTGCCTTTCCATTGCCTTGCCATTGCCGTGCCATTGTCATGCCATTGCGGTGCCATTGCCATGCCATTGCTGTGCCATTGCCGTGCCATTGCCGTGCCATTACCTTGCCATTGCCCTGCCATTGCCGTGCCATTTTCTTGACATTGCCGTGCCATTGCCGTGCCATTGCCGTGCCATTGCCTTGCCATTGCCGTGCCATTGCCGTGCCATAGCCGTGCCATTGCCGTGCCATTACCTTGCCATTGCCCTGCCATTGCCGTGCCATTTTCTTGACATTGCCGTGCCATTGCCGTGCCATTGTCTTGCCATTGCCGTGCCATTTCCGTGCCATTGCCGTGTCATTGCTTTGCCATTGCCTTTCCATTGCCTTGCCACTGCCGAGCCATTGTCATGCCATTGCGGTGCCATTGCCATGCCATTGCTGTGCCATTGCCGTGCCATTGCCATGCCATTGTCATGCCCATGCGGTGCCATTGCCGTGCAATTGCCGAGCCATTGCCATGCCATTGTCATGCCATTGCGGTGCCATTGCCGTGCCATTGCCGTGCCATTTCCGTGCCATTGCCGTGCAATTGCCGAGCCATTGCCATGCCATTGTCATGCCATTGCGGTGCCATTGCCGTGCCATTGCCGTGCCATTGCCGTGCCATTGCCGTGCCATTGCCGTGCCATTGCCTTGCCATTGCCGAGCCATTGTCATGCCATTGCGGTGCCATTGCCATGCCATTGCTGTGCCATTGCCGTGCCATTGCCGTGCCATTTACGTGCCATTGCCTTGCCATTGCCGTGCCATTGCCGTGCCATTGCCGTGCCATTGCGATGCCATTGCCGTGCCATTGCCGTGCCATTGCCGTTCCATTTCCGTGCCATTGCCTTGCCATTGCCGTGCAATAGCCGTGCCATTGCCGAGCCATTGCCGTGCCATTGCCGTGCCATAGCCGTGCCATAGCCGTGCCATTGCCGTGCCATTGCCGTGCCATTGCCTTGCCATTGTCATGCCATTGCCGTGCCATTGCCGTGCCATTGCCGTGCCATTGCCGTGCCATTGCCGTGCCATTGCCGTGCCATTGCCGTGCCATAGCCGTGCCATTGTCGTGCCATTACCTTGCCATTGCCCTGCCATTGCGGTGCCATTGCTGTGCCATTGCCGTGCCATTGCCGTGCCATTGCCGTGCCATTACCTTGCCATTGCCATGCCATTGTCATGCCATTGCGATGCCATTGCCGTGCCATTGCTGTGCCATTGCCGTGCCATTTCCGTGCCATTGCCTTGCCATTGCCGTGCCATTGCCGTGCCATTGCCGTGCCATTGTCTTGCCATTGCCGTGCCATTGCCGTGCCATTGCCGTGCCAATGCCGTGCCATTGCCATGCCATTGCGGTGCCATTGCCGTGCCATTGCCGTGTCATTGCCGTGCAATTGCCTTGCCATTGCCGTGCCATTGCCGTGCAACTGCCGTGTCATTGCCGTGCCATTTCCGTGCCATTGCCGTGCCTTTGCCGTGCCATTGCCGTGCCATTGCCGTGCCATAGCCGTGCCATAGCCGTGCCATTGCCGTGCCATTACCTTGCCATTGCCGTGTCATTTTCTTGCCATTGCCGCGCCATTGCCGTGCCATTGCCATGCCATTGTCATGCCATTGCGATGCCATTGCCGTGCCATTGCCGTGCCATTGCCATGCCATTGTCATGCCATTGCGGTGCCATTGCCGTGCCTTTGCCGTGCCATAGCCGTGCCATTGCCGTGCCATTACCTTGCCATTGCCGTGTCATTTTCTTGCCATTGCCGTGCCATTGCCGTGCAATTGCCGTGTCATTGCCGTGCCATTTCCGTGCCATTGCCGTGCCTTTTACGTGCCATTGCCGTGCCATTGCCGTGCCATAGCCGTGCCATAGCCGTGCCATTGCCGTGCCATTACCTTGCCATTGCCGTGTCATTGTCTTGCCATTGCCGTGCCATTGCCGTGCCATTGCCGTGCCATTGCCGTGCCATAGCCGTGTCATAGCCGTGCCATTGCCGTGCCATTACCTTGCCATTGCCGTGTCATTTTCTTGCCATTGCCGTGCCATTGCCGTGCCATTGCCGTGCCATAGCCGTGCCATAGCCGTGCCATTGCCGTGCTATTACCTTTCCATTGCCGTGCCATTTTCTTGCCATAGCCGTGCCATTGCCGTGCCATTACCTTGCCATTTCCGTGCCATTTTCTTGCCATTGCCGTGCCATTGCCGTGCCATTGCCGTGCCATAGGCGTTACACTGCGTTGCCATTGCCGTGCCATTGCCGTGCCATTGCCGTGCAATTGCGGTGCCATTGCCGTGCCATTGCCGTGCCATTGCCTTGGCATTGCCGTGCCATTGCCGTGCTATTGCCTTGCCATTGCCGTGTCATTGCCGTGCCATTGCCGTGCCATTGCCGTGCCATTGCCGTGCCATTGCCGTGCCATTGCCTTGCCATTGCCTTGCCATTGCGGTGCCATTACCTTGCCATTGCAATGCCATTGTCGTGCCATTGCGGTGCCATTGCCGTGCCATTGCCGTGCCATTGCCGTGCCATTTCCTTGCCATTGCCGTGCCATTGCTGTGCCATTGTCATGCCATTGCCGTGCCATTGCGGTGCCATTGCCGTGCCATTGCCGTGTCATTGCTTTGCCATTGCCGTGCCATTGCCGTATCATCTCCTTGCCATTGTCGTGCCATTGCCGTGCCATTGCCTTGCCATTGCCATGCCATTGCCGTGCCATTGCCGTGCCATTGCCTTGCCATTGCCGTGCCATTGCCGTGCCATTGCCGTGCCATTGCCGTGCCATTGCCGTGCCATTGCCGTGCCATTGTCTTGCCATTTCCGTGCCATTGTCATGCCATTGCGGTGCCATTGTCTTGCCATTTCCGTGCCATTGTCATACCATTGCGGTGCCATTGCCGTGCCATAGTTGTCCCATTGCCGTGCCATTACCTTGCCATTGCGGTGCCATTGTCTTGCCATTTCCGTGCCATTGTCATACCATTGCGGTGCCATTGCCGTGCCATAGTTGTCCCATTGCCGTGCCATTACCTTGCCATTGCCGTGCCATTTTCTTGCCATTGCCGGGCCATTGCCGTGCCATTACCTTCCATTGCCATACCAATGTCATGCCATTTCGGTGGCATTGCCGTGCTATTGCCGTGCCATTGCCGTGCCATTGCTGTGCCATTGCCATGCCATTGTCATGCCATTGCGGTGCCATTGCCGTGCCATTGCCGTGTTATTGCCGTGCCATTGTCTTGCCATTGCCGTGCCATTGCCGTGCCATTGCCGTGCCATTGCCGTGACATTGCCGTGCCATTGCCATGCCATTGTCATGCCATTGCGGTGCCATTTCCATGCCATTGCCGTGCCATTGCCGTTCCATTGCTGTGCCATTGCCGTGCCCTTACCTTGCCATTGCCATGCCATTACCATGCCATTGTCATGCCATTGCTGTGCCATTGCGGTGCCATTGCCGTGCAATTGCCTTGCCATTGCCGTGCCATTGCCGTGCTATTGTCTTGCCATTGCCGTGCCATTGCCGTGCCATTGCCATGCCATTGTCATGCCCATGCGGTGCCATTGCCGTGAAATTGCCGTTCCATTGCCGTGCCATTGCCGTGCCATTGCCGTGCCATTGCCTTGGCATTGCCGTGCCATTGCGGTGCCATTGCCGTGCAATTGCCTTGCCATTGCCGTGCCATTGCCGTGCTATTGTCTTGCCATTGCCGTGCCATTGCCGTGCCATTGCCATGCCATTGTCATGCCCATGCGGTGCCATTGCCGTGCAATTGCCGAGCCATTGCCATGCCATTGTCATGCCATTGCGGTGCCATTGCCGTGCCATTGCCGTGCCATTTCCGTGCCATTGCCGTGCCATTGCCGTGCAATTGCCGAGCCATTGCCATGCCATTGTCATGCCATTGCGGTGCCATTGCCGTGCCATTGCCGTGCCATTGCCGTGCCATTGCCGTGCCATTGCCGTGCCATTGCCTTGCCATTGCCGTGCCATTGCCGTGCTATTACCTTGCCATTGCGGTGTCATTGCCGTGCCATTGCCGCGCCATTGCCCTGCCATTAACGTGCCGTTGCCTTGCCAGTGCCTTGCCATTACCGTGTCATTGCCGTGCCATTGCCGTGCCATTGCCGTGCCATTAACGTACCATTGCCTTACCATTGCCCTGCCATTGCCGTGCCATTGCCGTGCCATTGCCGTGCCATTGCCGTGCTATTACCGTGTCATTGCCGTTCCATTGCCGTGACATTGCCGTGCCATTGCCGTGCCATTGCCATGCCATTGTCATGCCATTGCGGTGCCATTGCTGTGCCATTGCCGTGCAATTGCCGTGCCATTGCCGTGCCATTTTCTTTCCATTGCCATGCCATTGTCATGCCATTGCGGTGCCATTGCCGTGCCATTGCCGTGCCATTGACGTGCCATTGCTTTGTTATTGTCTTGCCATTGCCGTGCCATTGCCGTGCCATTGCTTTGACATTGCCGTGCCATTGCCGCGCTATTGCCGTGCAATTGCCTTGCCATTGCCGTGCCATTTCCTTTCCATTGCCATGCCATTGTCATGCCATTGCGGTGCCATTGCCATGCAATTGCGGTGTCATTGCCGTGCCATTGCCGTGCCATTTCCGTGCCATTGCCGTGCAATTGCGGTGTCATTGCCGTGCCATTGCCGTGCCATTTCCGTGCCATTGCCTTGCCATTGCCGTGCCATTGCCGTGCCATTGCCGTGCCATTGCCGTGCAATTACCTTGCCATTGCCGTGTTATTGCCGTGCCATTGTCTTGCCATTGCCGTGCCATTGCCGTGCCATTGCCGTGCCATTGCCGTGCCATTGCCATGCCATTGTCATGCCATTGCCGTGCCATTGTCTTGCCATTGCCGTGCCATTGCCGTGCCATTGTCTTGCCATTGCCGTGCCATTGCCGTGCCATTGCTATGCCATTGTCAATCCATTGCGGTGCCATTGCCGTTCCATTGCCGTGCCATTGCCGTGCCATAGGCGTGCCATTGCCTTGCCATTGCCGTGCCATTGCCGTGCCATTGCCGTGCAATTGCGGTGTCATTGCCGTGCCATTGCCGTGCCATTTCCGTGCTATTGCCTTGCCATTGCCGTGCCATTGCCGTGCCATTGCCGTGCAATTACCTTGCCATTGCCGTGTTATTGCCGTGCCATTGTCTTGCCATTGCCGTGCCATTGCCGTGCCATTGCCGTGCAATTGCGGTGTCATTGCCGTGCCATTGCCGTGCCATTTCCGAGCCATTTTCTTGCCATTGCCGTGCCATTGTGGTGCCATTGCCCTGCCATTCAATGCCATTGTCTTGCCATTTCCGTGCCTTGTCATGCCATTGCGGTGCCATTGCCTTGCCATTGCCGTCCCATTGCCGTGCCATTACCTTCCATTGCCATACCAATGTCATGCCATTTCGGTGGCATTGCCGTGCTATTGCCGTGCCATTGCCGTGCCATTGCTGTGCCATTGCCATGCCATTGTCATGCCATTGCGGTGCCATTGCCGTCCCATTGCCGTGTCATTGCCGTGCCATTAACGTGCCATTGCCTTGCCATTGCCGTGCCATAGCCGTGCCATTGCCGTGCCATTGCCGTGCAATTGCCGTGTCATTGCCGTGCCATTGCCGTGCCATTGCCGTGCAATTGCCGTGTCATTGCCGTGCCATTGCCGTGCCATTGCCATGCCATTGTCGTGCCATTGCGGTGCCATAGGCGTGGCATAGCCGTGCCATAGCCGTGCCATTGCCGTGCCATTGCCGTGCCATTGCCGTGCCATTGCCGTGCCATTGCCATGCCATTGTCGTGCCATTGCGGTGCCATAGGCGTGGCATAGCCGTGCCATAGCCGTGCCATTGCCGTGCCATAGCCCTACCATTGCCGTGCCATTGGCGTGCCATTGCCTTGCCATTGCCTTGCCATTGCCGTGCCATTGTCATGCCATTGCCGTGCCATCGCGGTGCCATTGCCGTGCCATTGCCGTGTTATTACCTTGCCATTGCCATGCCATTGTCATGCCATTGCGGTGCCATTGCCGTGCCATTGTTGTCCCATTGCCGTGCCATTACCTTGCCATTGCAGTACCATTGTCATGCCATTGCGGTGGCATTGCCGTGCCATTGCCGTGCCATTGCCGTGCCATTGCGGTGCCATTGCCATGCCATTGTCATGCCATTGCGGTGCCATTGCTGTGCCATTGCCGTGCCATTGCCGTGCCATTGCCGTGCCTTTACCTTGCCATTGCCATGCCATTGTCATGCCATTGCGATGCCATTGCCGTGCCATTGCCGTGCCATTGCCGTGCCATTGCCGTGCCATTTCCGTGGCATTGCCGTGTGATTGCTTTGCCATTGCCTTTCCATTGCCTTGCCATTGCCGTGCCATTGTCATGCCATTGCGGTGCCATTGCCATGCCATTGCTGTGCCATTGCCGTGCCATTGCCGTGCCATTACCTTGCCATTGCCCTGCCATTGCCGTGCCATTTTCTTGACATTGCCGTGCCATTGCCGTGCCATTGCCGTGCCATTGCCTTGCCATTGCCGTGCCATTGCCGTGCCATAGCCGTGCCATTGCCGTGCCATTACCTTGCCATTGCCCTGCCATTGCCGTGCCATTTTCTTGACATTGCCGTGCCATTGCCGTGCCATTGTCTTGCCATTGCCGTGCCATTTCCGTGCCATTGCCGTGTCATTGCTTTGCCATTGCCTTTCCATTGCCTTGCCATTGCCGAGCCATTGTCATGCCATTGCGGTGCCATTGCCATGCCATTGCTGTGCCATTGCCGTGCCATTGCCATGCCATTGTCATGCCCATGCGGTGCCATTGCCGTGCAATTGCCGAGCCATTGCCATGCCATTGTCATGCCATTGCGGTGCCATTGCCGTGCCATTGCCGTGCCATTTCCGTGCCATTGCCGTGCAATTGCCGAGCCATTGTCATGCCATTGCGGTGCCATTGCCGTGCCATTGCCATGCCATTGTCATGCCATTGCGGTGCCATTGCCGTGCCATTGCCGTGCCATTGCCGTGCCATTGCCGTGCCATTGCCGTGCCATTGCCTTGCCATTGCCGAGCCATTGTCATGCCATTGCGGTGCCATTGCCATGCCATTGCTGTGCCATTGCCGTGCCATTGCCGTGCCATTGTCATGCCCATGCGGTGCCATTGCCGTGCAATTGCCGAGCCATTGCCATGCCATTGTCATGCCATTGCGGTGCCATTGCCGTGCCATTGCCGTGCCATTGCCGTGCCATTGCCGTGCAATTGCCGAGCCATTGCCATGCCATTGTCATGCCATTGCGGTGCCATTGCCGTGCCATTGCCGTGCCATTGCCGTGCCATTGCCGTGCCATTGCCTTGCCATTGCCGTGCCATTGCCGTGCTATTACCTTGCCATTGCCGTGTCATTGCCGTGCCATTGCCGCGCCATTGCCCTGCCATTAACGTGCCATTGCCTTGCCATTGCCTTGCCATTACCGTGTCATTGCCGTGCCATTGCCGTGCCATTGCCGTGCCATTAACGTACCATTGCCTTACCATTGCCCTGCCATTGCCGTGCCACTGCCGTGCCATTGCCGTGCCATTGCCGTGCTATTACCGTGTCATTGCCGTTCCATTGCCGTGACATTGCCGTGCCATTGCCGTGCCATTTCCATGCCATTGTCATGCCATTGCGGTGCCATTGCTGTGCCATTGCCGTGCAATTGCGGTGCCATTGCCGTGCCATTTTCTTTCCATTGCCATGCCATTGTCATGCCATTGCGGTGCCATTGCCGTGCCATTGCCGTGCCATTGACGTGCCATTGCTTTGTTATTGCCTTGCCATTGCCGTGCCATTGCCGTGCCATTGCTTTGACATTGCCGTGCCATTGCCGCGCTATTGCCGTGCAATTGCCTTGCCATTGCCGTGCCATTTCCTTTCCATTGCCATGCCATTGTCATGCCATTGCGGTGCCATTGCCATGCAATTGCGGTGTCATTGCCGTGCCATTGCCGTGCCATTTCCGTGCAATTGCGGTGTCATTGCCGTGCCATTGCCTTGCCATTGCCGTGCCATTGCCGTGCCATTGCCGTGCAATTGCGGTGTCATTGCCGTGCCATTGCCGTGCCATTTCCGTGCCATTGCCTTGCCATTGCCGTGCCATTGCCGTGCCATTGCCGTGCCATTGCCGTGCAATTACCTTGCCATTGCCATGTTATTGCCGTGCCATTGTCTTGCCATTGCCGTGCCATTGCCGTGCCATTGCCGTGCCATTGCCGTGCCATTGCCATGCCATTGTCATGCCATTGCCGTGCCATTGTCTTGCCATTGCCGTGCCATTGCCGTGCCATTGCCGTGCAATTGCGGTGTCATTGCCGTGCCATTGCCGTGCCATTGCCGTGCAATTGCGGTGTCATTGCCGTGCCATTGCCGTGCCATTTCCGTGCTATTGCCTTGCCATTGCCGTGCCATTGCCGTGCCATTGCCGTGCAATTACCTTGCCATTGCCGTGTTATTGCCGTGCCATTGTCTTGCCATTGCCGTGCCATTGCCGTGCCATTGCCGTGCAATTGCGGTGTCATTGCCGTGCCATTGCCGTGCCATTTCCGAGCCATTTTCTTGCCATTGCCGTGCCATTGTGGTGCCATTGCCGTGCCATTCAATGCCATTGTCTTGCCATTTCCGTGCCTTGTCATGCCATTGCGGTGCCATTGCCTTGCCATTGCCGTCCCATTGCCGTGCCATTACCTTCCATTGCCATACCAATGTCATGCCATTTCGGTGGCATTGCCGTGCTATTGCCGTGCCATTGCCGTGCCATTGCTGTGCCATTGCCAAGCCATTATCATGCCATTGCGGTGCCATTGCCGTCCCATTGCCGTGTCATTGCCGTGCCATTAACGTGCCATTGCCTTGCCATTGCCGTGCCATAGCCGTGCCATTGCCGTGCCATTGCCGTGCAATTGCCGTGTCATTGCCGTGCCATTGCCGTGCCATTGCCGTGCAATTGCCGTGTCATTGCCGTGCCATTGCCGTGCCATAGCCGTGCCATAGCCGTGCCATTGCCGTGCCATTGCCGTGCCATTGCCGTGCCATTGCCGTGCCATTGCCATGCCATTGTCATGCCATTGCGGTGCCATAGGCGTGGCTTAGCCGTGCCAATGCCGTGCCATAGCCCTACCATTGCCGTGCCATTGGCGTGCCATTGCCTTGCCATTGCCTTGCCATTGCCGTGCCATTGTCATGCCATTGCCGTGCCATCGCGGTGCCATTGCCGTGCCATTGCCGTGTTATTACCTTGCCATTGCCATGCCATTGTCATGCCATTGCGGTGCCATTGCCGTGCCATTGTTGTCCCATTGCCGTGCCATTACCTTGCCATTGCAGTACCATTGTCATGCCATTGCGGTGGCATTGCCGTGCCATTGCCGTGCCATTGCCGTGCCATTGCGGTGCCATTGCCATGCCATTGTCATGCCATTGCGGTGCCATTGCTGTGCCATTGCCGTGACCATTGCCGTGCCATTGCCGTGCCTTTACCTTGCCATTGCCATGCCATTGTCATGCCATTGCGATGCCATTGCCGTGCCATTGCCGTGCCATTGCCGTGACATTTCCGTGCCATTGCCTTGCCATTGCCGTGCCATTGCCGTGCCATTGCCGTGCCATTGTCTTGCCATTGCCGTGCCATTGCCGTGCCATTGCCGTGCCATTGCCGTGCCATTTCCGTGGCATTGCCGTGTGATTGCTTTGCCATTGCCTTTCCATTGCCTTGCCATTGCCGTGCCATTGTCATGCCATTGCGGTGCCATTGCCATGCCATTGCTGTGCCATTGCCGTGCCATTGCCGTGCCATTACCTTGCCATTGCCCTGCCATTGCCGTGCCATTTTCTTGACATTGCCGTGCCATTGCCGTGCCATTGCCGTGCCATTGCCTTGCCATTGCCGTGCCATTGCCGTGCCATAGCCGTGCCATTGCCGTGCCATTACCTTGCCATTGCCCTGCCATTGCCGTGCCATTTTCTTGACATTGCCGTGCCATTGCCGTGCCATTGTCTTGCCATTGCCGTGCCATTTCCGTGCCATTGCCGTGTCATTGCTTTGCCATTGCCTTTCCATTGCCTTGCCATTGCCGAGCCATTGTCATGCCATTGCGGTGCCATTGCCATGCCATTGCTGTGCCATTGCCGTGCCATTGCCTTGCCATTGCCGTGCCATTGCCGTGCCATTTCCGTGTTATTGCCGTGCCATTGCCTTGCCAATGCCGTGCCATTGCCGTGCCATTGCCGTGCCATTGCCGTGCCATTGCCGTGCCATTGTCTTGCCATTTCCGTGCCATTGTCATGCCATTGCGGTGCCATTGCCGTGCCATTGTCTTGCCATTTCCGTGCCATTGTCATGCCATTGCGGTGCCATTGCCGTGCCATTGTTGTCCCATTGCCGTGCCATTACCTTGCCATTGCCATACCATTGTCATGCAATTGCGGTGGCATTGCCGTGCCATTGCCGTGCCATTGCGGTGCCATTGCCATGCTATTGTCATGCCATTGCGGTGCCATTGCTGTGCCATTGCCGTGCCATTGCCGTGCCATTGCCGTGCCATTACCTTGCCTTTGCCATGCCATTGTCATGCCATTGCGATGCCATTGCCGTGCCATTGCCGTGCCATTGCCGTGCCATTGCCGTGCCATTGCCGTGCCATTTCCGTGCCATTGCCTTGCCATTGCCGTGCCATTGCCGTGCCATTGCCGTGCCATTGTCTTGCCATTGCCGTGCCATTGCCGTGCCAATGCCGTGCCATTGCCATGCCATTGTCATGCCATTGCGGTACCATTGCCGTGTCATTGCCGTGCAATTGCCTTGCCATTGCCGTGCCATTGCCGTGCAATTGCCGTGTCATTGCGGTGCCATTTCCGTGCCATTGCCGTGCCTTTGCCGTGCCATTGCCGTGCCATTGCCGTGCCATTGCCGTGCCATTGCCGTGCCATTTCCGTGCCATTGCCGTGCCATTGCCGTGCCATAGCCGTGCCATTGCCGTGCCATTACCTTGCCATTGCCCTGCCATTGCCGTGCCATTTTCTTGACATTGCCGTGCCATTGCCGTGCCATTGCCGTGCCATTGCCGTGTTATTGCCGTGCCATAGCCGTAACATTGCTGTGCCATTACCTTGCCATTGCCCTGCCATTGCCGTGCCATTTTCTTGACATTGCCGTGCCATTGTCTTGCCATTGCCGTGCCATTTCCGTGCCATTGCCGTGTCATTGCTTTGCTATTGCCTTTCCATTTCCTTGCCATTGCCGTGCCATTGTCATACCATTGCGGTGCCATTGCAATGCCATTGCTGTGCCATTGCCGTGCCATTGCCGTGCAATTGCCGTGTCATTGCCGTGCCATTGCCGTGCCATTGCCATGCCATTGCCGTGCCATTGCCGTGCCATTGCCGTGCCATAACCGTGCCATTGTTTTGCCATTGCCGTGCCATTGCCGTTCCATTGCCATGCCATTGTCATTCCATTGCGGTGCCATTGCCTTGCCATTGCCGTGCCATTGCCGTGCCATTGCCATGCCATTGTCATGCCATTGCGGTGCCATTGCCGTGTTATTGCCGTGCCATTGTCTTGCCATTGCCGTGCCATTGCCGTGCCATTGCCGTGCCATTGCCATGCCATTGTCACGCCATTGCGGTGCCATTTCCGTGCCATTGCCGTGCCATTGCCGTTCCATTGCTGTGCCATTGCCGTGCCCTTACCTTGCCATCGCCATGTCATTACCATGCCATTGTCATGCCATTGCGGTGCCATTGCCGTGCCATTGCCGTGAAATTGCAGTTCCATTGCCGTGCCATTGCCGTGCCATTGCCTTGGCATTGCCGTGCCATTGCGGTGCCATTGCCGTGCAATTGCCTTGCCATTGCCGTGCCATTGCCGTGCCATTGTCTTGCCATTGCCGTGCCATTGCCGTGCCATTGCCGTGGCATTGCCATGCCATTGTCATGCCAATGCGGTGCCATTGCCGTGCAATTGCCGAGCCATTGCCATGCCATTGTCATGCCATTGCGGTGCCATTGCCGTGCCATTGCCGTACCATTGCCGTGCCATTGCCGTGCCATTGCCGTGAAATTGCAGTTCCATTGCCGTGCCATTGCCGTGCCATTGCCTTGGCATTGCCGTGCCATTGCGGTGCCATTGCCGTGCAATTGCCTTGCCATTGCCGTGCCATTGCCGTGCCATTGTCTTGCCATTGCCGTGCCATTGCCGTGCCATTGCCGTGGCATTGCCATGCCATTGTCATGCCAATGCGGTGCCATTGCCGTGCAATTGCCGAGCCATTGCCATGCCATTGTCATGCCATTGCGGTGCCATTGCCATGCCATTGTCGTGCCATTGCGGTGCCATAGGCGTGCCATTGTTGTCCCATTGCCGTGCCATTACCTTGCCATTGCAATACCATTGTCATGCCATTGCGGTGGCATTGCCGTGCCATTGCCGTGCCATTGCCGTGCCATTGCGGTGCCATTGCCATGCCATTGTCATGCCATTGCGGTGCCATTGCTGTGCCATTGCCGTGCCATTGCCGTGCCATTGCCGTGCCTTTACCTTGCCATTGCCATGCCATTGTCATGCCATTGCGATGCCATTGCCGTGCCATTGCCGTGCCATTGCCGTGCCATTGCCGTGCCATTTCCGTGGCATTGCCGTGTGATTGCTTTGCCATTGCCTTTCCATTGCCTTGCCATTGCCGTGCCATTGTCATGCCATTGCGGTGCCATTGCCATGCCATTGCTGTGCCATTGCCGTGCCATTGCCGTGCCATTACCTTGCCATTGCCCTGCCATTGCCGTGCCATTTTCTTGACATTGCCGTGCCATTGCCGTGCCATTGCCGTGCCATTGCCTTGCCATTGCCGTGCCATTGCCGTGCCATAGCCGTGCCATTGCCGTGCCATTACCTTGCCATTGCCCTGCCATTGCCGTGCCATTTTCTTGACATTGCCGTGCCATTGCCGTGCCATTGTCTTGCCATTGCCGTGCCATTTCCGTGCCATTGCCGTGTCATTGCTTTGCCATTGCCTTTCCATTGCCTTGCCATTGCCGAGCCATTGTCATGCCATTGCGGTGCCATTGCCATGCCATTGCTGTGCCATTGCCGTGCCATTGCCATGCCATTGTTATGCCCATGCGGTGCCATTGCCGTGCAATTGCCGAGCCATTGCCATGCCATTGTCATGCCATTGCGGTGCCATTGCCGTGCCATTGCCGTGCCATTTCCGTGCCATTGCCGTGCAATTGCCGAGCCATTGTCATGCCATTGCGGTGCCATTGCCGTGCCATTGCCATGCCATTGTCATGCCATTGCGGTGCCATTGCCGTGCCATTGCCGTGCCATTGCCGTGCCATTGCCGTGCCATTGCCGTGCCATTGCCTTGCCATTGCCGAGCCATTGTCATGCCATTGCGGTGCCATTGCCATGCCATTGCTGTGCCATTGCCGTGCCATTGCCGTGCCATTGTCATGCCCCAATGCCGTGCAATTGCCGAGCCATTGCCATGCCATTGTCATGCCATTGCGGTGCCATTGCCGTGGCATTGCCGTGCCATTGCCGTGCCATTGCCGTGCAATTGCCGAGCCATTGCCATGCCATTGTCATGCCATTGCGGTGCCATTGCCGTGCCATTGCCGTGCCATTGCCGTGCCATTGCCGTGCCATTGCCTTGCCATTGCCGTGCCATTGCCGTGCTATTACCTTGCCATTGCCGTGTCATTGCCGTGCCATTGCCGCGCCATTGCCCTGCCATTAACGTGCCATTGCCTTGCCATTGCCTTGCCATTACCGTGTCATTGCCGTGCCATTGCCGTGCCATTGCCGTGCCATTAACGTACCATTGCCTTACCATTGCCCTGCCATTGCCGTGCCATTGCCGTGCCATTGCCGTGCCATTGCCGTGCTATTAAGGTGTCATTGCCGTTCCATTGCCGTGACATTGCCGTGCCATTGCCGTGCCATTTCCATGCCATTGTCATGCCATTGCGGTGCCATTGCTGTGCCATTGCCGTGCAATTGCGGTGCCATTGCCGTGCCATTTTCTTTCCATTGCCATGCCATTGTCATGCCATTGCGGTGCCATTGCCGTGCCATTGCCGTGCCATTGACGTGCCATTGCTTTGTTATTGCCTTGCCATTGCCGTGCCATTGCCGTGCCATTGCTTTGACATTGCCGTGCCATTGCCGCGCTATTGCCGTGCAATTGCCTTGCCATTGCCGTGCCATTTCCTTTCCATTGCCATGCCATTGTCATGCCATTGCGGTGCCATTGCCATGCAATTGCGGTGTCATTGCCGTGCCATTGCCGTGCCATTTCCGTGCAATTGCGGTGTCATTGCCGTGCCATTGCCTTGCCATTGCCGTGCCATTGCCGTGCCATTGCCGTGCAATTGCGGTGTCATTGCCGTGCCATTGCCGTGCCATTTCCGTGCCATTGCCTTGCCATTGCCGTGCCATTGCCGTGCCATTGCCGTGCCATTGCCGTGCAATTACCTTGCCATTGCCGTGTTATTGCCGTGCCATTGTCTTGCCATTGCCGTGCCATTGCCGTGCCATTGCCGTGCCATTGCCGTGCCATTGCCATGCCATTGTCATGCCATTGCCGTGCCATTGTCTTGCCATTGCCGTGCCATTGCCGTGCCATTGTCTTGCCATTGCCGTGCCATTGCCGTGCCAGTGCTATGCCATTGTCAATCCATTGCGGTGCCATTGCCGTTCCATTGCCGTGCCATTGCCGTGCCATAGGCGTGCCATTGCCTTGCCATTGCCGTGCCATTGCCGTGCCATTGCCGTGCAATTGCGGTGTCATTGCCGTGCCATTGCCGTGCCATTTCCGTGCTATTGCCTTGCCATTGCCGTGCCATTGCCGTGCCATTGCCGTGCAATTACCTTGCCATTGCCGTGTTATTGCCGTGCCATTGTCTTGCCATTGCCGTGCCATTGCCGTGCCATTGCCGTGCAATTGCGGTGTCATTGCCGTGCCATTGCCGTGCCATTTCCGAGCCATTTTCTTGCCATTGCCGTGCCATTGTGGTGCCATTGCCGTGCCATTGCCGTGCCATTGCCGTGCCATTGCCGTGCAATTGCCGAGCCATTGCCATGCCATTGTCATGCCATTGCGGTGCCATTGCCGTGCCATTGCCGTGCCATTGCCGTGCCATTGCCGTGCCATTGCCTTGCCATTGCCGTGCCATTGCCGTGCTATTACCTTGCCATTGCCGTGTCATTGCCGTGCCATTGCCGCGCCATTGCCCTGCCATTAACGTGCCATTGCCTTGCCATTGCCTTGCCATTACCGTGTCATTGCCGTGCCATTGCCGTGCCATTGCCGTGCCATTAACGTACCATTGCCTTACCATTGCCCTGCCATTGCCGTGCCATTGCCGTGCCATTGCCGTGCCATTGCCGTGCTATTACCGTGTCATTGCCGTTCCATTGCCGTGACATTGCCGTGCCATTGCCGTGCCATTTCCATGCCATTGTCATGCCATTGCGGTGCCATTGCTGTGCCATTGCCGTGCAATTGCGGTGCCATTGCCGTGCCATTTTTTTTCCATTGCCATGCCATTGTCATGCCATTGCGGTGCCATTGCCGTGCCATTGCCGTGCCATTGACGTGCCATTGCTTTGTTATTGCCTTGCCATTGCCGTGCCATTGCCGTGCCATTGCTTTGACATTGCCGTGCCATTGCCGCGCTATTGCCGTGCAATTGCCTTGCCATTGCCGTGCCATTTCCTTTCCATTGCCATGCCATTGTCATGCCATTGCGGTGCCATTGCCATGCAATTGCGGTGTCATTGCCGTGCCATTGCCGTGCCATTTCCGTGCAATTGCGGTGTCATTGCCGTGCCATTGCCTTGCCATTGCCGTGCCATTGCCGTGCCATTGCCGTGCAATTGCGGTGTCATTGCCGTGCCATTGCCGTGCCATTTCCGTGCCATTGCCTTGCCATTGCCGTGCCATTGCCGTGCCATTGCCGTGCCATTGCCGTGCAATTACCTTGCCATTGCCGTGTTATTGCCGTGCCATTGTCTTGCCATTGCCGTGCCATTGCCGTGCCATTGCCGTGCCATTGCCGTGCCATTGCCATGCCATTGTCATGCCATTGCCGTGCCATTGTCTTGCCATTGCCGTGCCATTGCCGTGCCATTGTCTTGCCATTGCCGTGCCATTGCCGTGCCAGTGCTATGCCATTGTCAATCCATTGCGGTGCCATTGCCGTTCCATTGCCGTGCCATTGCCGTGCCATAGGCGTGCCATTGCCTTGCCATTGCCGTGCCATTGCCGTGCCATTGCCGTGCCATTGCCGTGCAATTGCGGTGTCATTGCCGTGCCATTGCCGTGACCATTGCCGTGCCATTGCCGTGCCTTTACCTTGCCATTGCCATGCCATTGTCATGCCATTGCGATGCCATTGCCGTGCCATTGCCGTGCCATTGCCGTGACATTTCCGTGCCATTGCCTTGCCATTGCCGTGCCATTGCCGTGCCATTGCCGTGCCATTGTCTTGCCATTGCCGTGCCATTGCCGTGCCATTGCCGTGCCATTGCCGTGCCATTTCCGTGGCATTGCCGTGTGATTGCTTTGCCATTGCCTTTCCATTGCCTTGCCATTGCCGTGCCATTGTCATGCCATTGCGGTGCCATTGCCATGCCATTGCTGTGCCATTGCCGTGCCATTGCCGTGCCATTACCTTGCCATTGCCCTGCCATTGCCGTGCCATTTTCTTGACATTGCCGTGCCATTGCCTTGCCATTGCCGTGCCATTGCCGTGCCATAGCCGTGCCATTGCCGTGCCATTACCTTGCCATTGCCCTGCCATTGCCGTGCCATTTTCTTGACATTGCCGTGCCATTGCCGTGCCATTGTCTTGCCATTGCCGTGCCATTTCCGTGCCATTGCCGTGTCATTGCTTTGCCATTGCCTTTCCATTGCCTTGCCATTGCCGAGCCATTGTCATGCCATTGCGGTGCCATTGCCATGCCATTGCTGTGCCATTGCCGTGCCATTGCCTTGCCATTGCGGTGCCATTGCCATGCCATTGCTGTGCCATTGCCGTGCCATTGCCTTGCCAATGCCGTGCCATTGCCGTGCCATTGCCGTGCCATTGCCGTGCCATTGCCGTGCCATTGTCTTGCCATTTCCGTGCCATTGTCATGCCATTGCGGTGCCATTGGCGTGCCATTGTCTTGCCATTTCCGTGCCATTGTCATGCCATTGCGGTGCCATTGCCGTGCCATTGTTGTCCCATTGCCGTGCCATTACCTTGCCATTGCCATACCATTGTCATGCAATTGCGGTGGCATTGCCGTGCCATTGCCGTGCCATTGCGGTGCCATTGCCATGCTATTGTCATGCCATTGCGGTGCCATTGCTGTGCCATTGCCGTGCCATTGCCGTGCCATTGCCGTGCCATTACCTTGCCTTTGCCATGCCATTGTCATGCCATTGCGATGCCATTGCCGTGCCATTGCCGTGCCATTGCCGTGCCATTGCCGTGCCATTGCCGTGCCATTTTCGTGCCATTGCCTTGCCATTGCCGTGCCATTGCCGTGCCATTGCCGTGCCATTGTCTTGCCATTGCCGTGCCATTGCCGTGCCAATGCCGTGCCATTGCCATGCCATTGTCATGCCATTGCGGTACCATTGCCGTGTCATTGCCGTGCAATTGCCTTGCCATTGCCGTGCCATTGCCGTGCAATTGCCGTGTCATTGCGGTGCCATTTCCGTGCCATTGCCGTGCCTTTGCCGTGCCATTGCCGTGCCATTGCCGTGCCATTGCCGTGCCATTGCCGTGCCATTTCCGTGCCATTGCCGTGCCATTGCCGTGCCATAGCCGTGCCATTGCCGTGCCATTACCTTGCCATTGCCCTGCCATTGCCGTGCCATTTTCTTGACATTGCCGTGCCATTGCCGTGCCATTGCCGTGCCATAGCCGTGCCATTGCCGTGCCATTAACGTGCCATTGCCTTGCCATTGCCGTGCCATAGCCGTGCCATTGCCGTGCCATTGCCGTGCAATTGCCGTGTCATTGCCGTGCCATTGCCGTGCCATTGCCGTGCAATTGCCGTGTCATTGCCGTGCCATTGCCGTGCCATAGCCGTGCCATAGCCGTGCCATTGCCGTGCCATTGCCGTGCCATTGCCGTGCCATTGCCGTGCCATTGCCATGCCATTGTCATGCCATTGCGGTGCCATAGGCGTGGCTTAGCCGTGCCAATGCCGTGCCATAGCCCTACCATTGCCGTGCCATTGGCGTGCCATTGCCTTGCCATTGCCTTGCCATTGCCGTGCCATTGTCATGCCATTGCCGTGCCATCGCGGTGCCATTGCCGTGCCATTGCCGTGTTATTACCTTGCCATTGCCATGCCATTGTCATGCCATTGCGGTGCCATTGCCGTGCCATTGTTGTCCCATTGCCGTGCCATTACCTTGCCATTGCAGTACCATTGTCATGCCATTGCGGTGGCATTGCCGTGCCATTGCCGTGCCATTGCCGTGCCATTGCGGTGCCATTGCCATGCCATTGTCATGCCATTGCGGTGCCATTGCTGTGCCATTGCCGTGACCATTGCCGTGCCATTGCCGTGCCTTTACCTTGCCATTGCCATGCCATTGTCATGCCATTGCGATGCCATTGCCGTGCCATTGCCGTGCCATTGCCGTGACATTTCCGTGCCATTGCCTTGCCATTGCCGTGCCATTGCCGTGCCATTGCCGTGCCATTGTCTTGCCATTGCCGTGCCATTGCCGTGCCATTGCCGTGCCATTGCCGTGCCATTTCCGTGGCATTGCCGTGTGATTGCTTTGCCATTGCCTTTCCATTGCCTTGCCATTGCCGTGCCATTGTCATGCCATTGCGGTGCCATTGCCATGCCATTGCTGTGCCATTGCCGTGCCATTGCCGTGCCATTACCTTGCCATTGCCCTGCCATTGCCGTGCCATTTTCTTGACATTGCCGTGCCATTGCCGTGCCATTGCCGTGCCATTGCCTTGCCATTGCCGTGCCATTGCCGTGCCATAGCCGTGCCATTGCCGTGCCATTACCTTGCCATTGCCCTGCCATTGCCGTGCCATTTTCTTGACATTGCCGTGCCATTGCCGTGCCATTGTCTTGCCATTGCCGTGCCATTTCCGTGCCATTGCCGTGTCATTGCTTTGCCATTGCCTTTCCATTGCCTTGCCATTGCCGAGCCATTGTCATGCCATTGCGGTGCCATTGCCATGCCATTGCTGTGCCATTGCCGTGCCATTGCCTTGCCATTGCGGTGCCATTGCCATGCCATTGCTGTGCCATTGCCGTGCCATTGCCTTGCCAATGCCGTGCCATTGCCGTGCCATTGCCGTGCCATTGCCGTGCCATTGCCGTGCCATTGTCTTGCCATTTCCGTGCCATTGTCATGCCATTGCGGTGCCATTGCCGTGCCATTGTCTTGCCATTTCCGTGCCATTGTCAAGCCATTGCGGTGCCATTGCCGTGCCATTGTTGTCCCATTGCCGTGCCATTACCTTGCCATTGCCATACCATTGTCATGCAATTGCGGTGGCATTGCCGTGCCATTGCCGTGCCATTGCGGTGCCATTGCCATGCTATTGTCATGCCATTGCGGTGCCATTGCTGTGCCATTGCCGTGCCATTGCCGTGCCATTGCCGTGCCATTACCTTGCCTTTGCCATGCCATTGTCATGCCATTGCGATGCCATTGCCGTGCCATTGCCGTGCCATTGCCGTGCCATTGCCGTGCCATTGCCGTGCCATTTCCGTGCCATTGCCTTGCCATTGCCGTGCCA
The DNA here is from genome assembly GCA_940337035.1 of Agriotes lineatus. NCBI lineage: Eukaryota > Metazoa > Arthropoda > Insecta > Coleoptera > Elateridae > Agriotes > Agriotes lineatus. The sequence continues at coordinate 146,653 of CALNHX010001217.1, read as the reverse complement.
TTGCCGTGCCATTGCCGTGCCATTGTCTTGCCATTGCCGTGCCATTGCCGTGCCAATGCCGTGCCATTGCCATGCCATTGTCATGCCATTGCGGTACCATTGCCGTGTCATTGCCGTGCAATTGCCTTGCCATTGCCGTGCCATTGCCGTGCAATTGCCGTGTCATTGCGGTGCCATTTCCGTGCCATTGCCGTGCCTTTGCCGTGCCATTGCCGTGCCATTGCCGTGCCATTGCCGTGCCATTGCCGTGCCATTTCCGTGCCATTGCCGTGCCATTGCCGTGCCATAGCCGTGCCATTGCCGTGCCATTACCTTGCCATTGCCCTGCCATTGCCGTGCCATTTTCTTGACATTGCCGTGCCATTGCCGTGCCATTGCCGTGTTATTGCCGTGCCATAGCCGTAACATTGCTGTGCCATTACCTTGCCATTGCCCTGCCATTGCCGTGCCATTTTCTTGACATTGCCGTGCCATTGTCTTGCCATTGCCGTGCCATTTCCGTGCCATTGCCGTGTCATTGCTTTGCTATTGCCTTTCCATTTCCTTGCCATTGCCGTGCCATTGTCATACCATTGCGGTGCCATTGCAATGCCATTGCTGTGCCATTGCCGTGCCATTGCCGTGCAATTGCCGTGTCATTGCCGTGCCATTGCCGTGCCATTGCCGTGCCATTGCCGTGCCATTGCCGTGCCATTGCCGTGCCATAACCGTGCCATTGTTTTGCCATTGCCGTGCCATTGCCGTTCCATTGCCATGCCATTGTCATTCCATTGCGGTGCCATTGCCTTGCCATTGCCGTGCCATTGCCGTGCCATTGCCATGCCATTGTCATGCCATTGCGGTGCCATTGCCGTGTTATTGCCGTGCCATTGTCTTGCCATTGCCGTGCCATTGCCGTGCCATTGCCGTGCCATTGCCATGCCATTGTCACGCCATTGCGGTGCCATTTCCGTGCCATTGCCGTGCCATTGCCGTTCCATTGCTGTGCCATTGCCGTGCCCTTACCTTGCCATTGCCATGTCATTGCCATACCATTGTCATGCAATTGCGGTGGCATTGCCGTGCCATTGCCGTGCCATTGCGGTGCCATTGCCATGCTATTGTCATGCCATTGCGGTGCCATTGCTGTGCCATTGCCGTGCCATTGCCGTGCCATTGCCGTGCCATTACCTTGCCTTTGCCATGCCATTGTCATGCCATTGCGATGCCATTGCCGTGCCATTGCCGTGCCATTGCCGTGCCATTGCCGTGCCATTGCCGTGCCATTTCCGTGCCATTGCCTTGCCATTGCCGTGCCATTGCCGTGCCATTGCCGTGCCATTGTCTTGCCATTGCCGTGCCATTGCCGTGCCAATGCCGTGCCATTGCCATGCCATTGTCATGCCATTGCGGTACCATTGCCGTGTCATTGCCGTGCAATTGCCTTGCCATTGCCGTGCCATTGCCGTGCAATTGCCGTGTCATTGCGGTGCCATTTCCGTGCCATTGCCGTGCCTTTGCCGTGCCATTGCCGTGCCATTGCCGTGCCATTGCCGTGCCATTGCCGTGCCATTTCCGTGCCATTGCCGTGCCATTGCCGTGCCATAGCCGTGCCATTGCCGTGCCATTACCTTGCCATTGCCCTGCCATTGCCGTGCCATTTTCTTGACATTGCCGTGCCATTGCCGTGCCATTGCCGTGCCATAGCCGTGCCATTGCCGTGCCATTAACGTGCCATTGCCTTGCCATTGCCGTGCCATAGCCGTGCCATTGCCGTGCCATTGCCGTGCAATTGCCGTGTCATTGCCGTGCCATTGCCGTGCCATTGCCGTGCAATTGCCGTGTCATTGCCGTGCCATTGCCGTGCCATAGCCGTGCCATAGCCGTGCCATTGCCGTGCCATTGCCGTGCCATTGCCGTGCCATTGCCGTGCCATTGCCATGCCATTGTCATGCCATTGCGGTGCCATAGGCGTGGCTTAGCCGTGCCAATGCCGTGCCATAGCCCTACCATTGCCGTGCCATTGGCGTGCCATTGCCTTGCCATTGCCTTGCCATTGCCGTGCCATTGTCATGCCATTGCCGTGCCATCGCGGTGCCATTGCCGTGCCATTGCCGTGTTATTACCTTGCCATTGCCATGCCATTGTCATGCCATTGCGGTGCCATTGCCGTGCCATTGTTGTCCCATTGCCGTGCCATTACCTTGCCATTGCAGTACCATTGTCATGCCATTGCGGTGGCATTGCCGTGCCATTGCCGTGCCATTGCCGTGCCATTGCGGTGCCATTGCCATGCCATTGTCATGCCATTGCGGTGCCATTGCTGTGCCATTGCCGTGACCATTGCCGTGCCATTGCCGTGCCTTTACCTTGCCATTGCCATGCCATTGTCATGCCATTGCGATGCCATTGCCGTGCCATTGCCGTGCCATTGCCGTGACATTTCCGTGCCATTGCCTTGCCATTGCCGTGCCATTGCCGTGCCATTGCCGTGCCATTGTCTTGCCATTGCCGTGCCATTGCCGTGCCATTGCCGTGCCATTGCCGTGCCATTGCCGTGCCATTTCCGTGGCATTGCCGTGTGATTGCTTTGCCATTGCCTTTCCATTGCCTTGCCATTGCCGTGCCATTGTCATGCCATTGCGGTGCCATTGCCATGCCATTGCTGTGCCATTGCCGTGCCATTGCCGTGCCATTACCTTGCCATTGCCCTGCCATTGCCGTGCCATTTTCTTGACATTGCCGTGCCATTGCCGTGCCATTGCCGTGCCATTGCCTTGCCATTGCCGTGCCATTGCCGTGCCATAGCCGTGCCATTGCCGTGCCATTACCTTGCCATTGCCCTGCCATTGCCGTGCCATTTTCTTGACATTGCCGTGCCATTGCCGTGCCATTGTCTTGCCATTGCCGTGCCATTTCCGTGCCATTGCCGTGTCATTGCTTTGCCATTGCCTTTTCATTGCCTTGCCATTGCCGAGCCATTGTCATGCCATTGCGGTGCCATTGCCATGCCATTGCTGTGCCATTGCCGTGCCATTGCCTTGCCATTGCGGTGCCATTGCCATGCCATTGCTGTGCCATTGCCGTGCCATTGCCTTGCCAATGCCGTGCCATTGCCGTGCCATTGCCGTGCCATTGCCGTGCCATTGCCGTGCCATTGTCTTGCAATTTCCGTGCCATTGTCATGCCATTGCGGTGCCATTGCCGTGCCATTGTCTTGCCATTTCCGTGCCATTGTCAAGCCATTGCGGTGCCATTGCCGTGCCATTGTTGTCCCATTGCCGTGCCATTACCTTGCCATTGCCATACCATTGTCATGCAATTGCGGTGGCATTGCCGTGGAATTGCCGTGCCATTGCGGTGCCATTGCCATGCTATTGTCATGCCATTGCGGTGCCATTGCTGTGCCATTGCCGTGCCATTGCCGTGCCATTGCCGTGCCATTACCTTGCCTTTGCCATGCCATTGTCATGCCATTGCGATGCCATTGCCGTGCCATTGCCGTGCCATTGCCGTGCCATTGCCGTGCCATTGCCGTGCCATTTCCGTGCCATTGCCTTGCCATTGCCGTGCCATTGCCGTGCCATTGCCGTGCCATTGTCTTGCCATTGCCGTGCCATTGCCGTGCCAATGCCGTGCCATTGCCATGCCATTGTCATGCCATTGCGGTACCATTGCCGTGTCATTGCCGTGCAATTGCCTTGCCATTGCCGTGCCATTGCCGTGCAATTGCCGTGTCATTGCGGTGCCATTTCCGTGCCATTGCCGTGCCTTTGCCGTGCCATTGCCGTGCCATTGCCGTGCCATTGCCGTGCCATTGCCGTGCCATTTCCGTGCCATTGCCGTGCCATTGCCGTGCCATAGCCGTGCCATTGCCGTGCCATTACCTTGCCATTGCCCTGCCATTGCCGTGCCATTTTCTTGACATTGCCGTGCCATTGCCGTGCCATTGCCGTGCCATTGCCGTGTTATTGCCGTGCCATAGCCGTAACATTGCTGTGCCATTACCTTGCCATTGCCCTGCCATTGCCGTGCCATTTTCTTGACATTGCCGTGCCATTGTCTTGCCATTGCCGTGCCATTTCCGTGCCATTGCCGTGTCATTGCTTTGCTATTGCCTTTCCATTTCCTTGCCATTGCCGTGCCATTGTCATACCATTGCGGTGCCATTGCAATGCCATTGCTGTGCCATTGCCGTGCCATTGCCGTGCAATTGCCGTGTCATTGCCGTGCCATTGCCGTGCCATTGCCGTGCCATTGCCGTGCCATTGCCGTGCCATTGCCGTGCCATAACCGTGCCATTGTTTTGCCATTGCCGTGCCATTGCCGTTCTATTGCCATGCCATTGTCATTCCATTGCGGTGCCATTGCCTTGCCATTGCCGTGCCATTGCCGTGCCATTGCCATGCCATTGTCATGCCATTGCGGTGCCATTGCCGTGTTATTGCCGTGCCATTGTCTTGCCATTGCCGTGCCATTGCCGTGCCATTGCCGTGCCATTGCCATGCCATTGTCACGCCATTGCGGTGCCATTTCCGTGCCATTGCCGTGCCATTGCCGTTCCATTGCTGTGCCATTGCCGTGCCCTTACCTTGCCATTGCCATGTCATTACCATGCCATTGTCATGCCATTGCGGTGCCATTGCCGTGCCATTGCCGTGAAATTGCAGTTCCATTGCCGTGCCATTGCCGTGCCATTGCCTTGGCATTGCCGTGCCATTGCGGTGCCATTGCCGTGCAATTGCCTTGCCATTGCCGTGCCATTGCCGTGCCATTGTCTTGCCATTGCCGTGCCATTGCCGTGCCATTGCCGTGGCATTGCCATGCCATTGTCATGCCAATGCGGTGCCATTGCCGTGCAATTGCCGAGCCATTGCCATGCCATTGTCATGCCATTGCGGTGCCATTGCCGTGCCATTGCCGTACCATTGCCGTGCCATTGCCGTGCCATTGCCGTGCCATTGCCGTGAAATTGCAGTTCCATTGCCGTGCCATTGCCGTGCCATTGCCTTGGCATTGCCGTGCCATTGCGGTGCCATTGCCGTGCAATTGCCTTGCCATTGCCGTGCCATTGCCGTGCCATTGTCTTGCCATTGCCGTGCCATTGCCGTGCCATTGCCGTGGCATTGCCATGCCATTGTCATGCCAATGCGGTGCCATTGCCGTGCAATTGCCGAGCCATTGCCATGCCATTGTCATGCCATTGCGGTGCCATTGCCATGCCATTGTCGTGCCATTGCGGTGCCATAGGCGTGGCATAGCCGTGCCATAGCCGTGCCATTGCCGTGCCATAGCCCTACCATTGCCGTGCCATTGGCGTGCCATTGCCTTGCCATTGCCTTGCCATTGCCGTGCCATTGTCATGCCATTGCCGTGCCATCGCGGTGCCATTGCCGTGCCATTGCCGTGTTATTACCTTGCCATTGCCATGCCATTGTCATGCCATTGCGGTGCCATTGCCGTGCCATTGTTGTCCCATTGCCGTGCCATTACCTTGCCATTGCAGTACCATTGTCATGCCATTGCGGTGGCATTGCCGTGCCATTGCCGTGCCATTGCCGTGCCATTGCGGTGCCATTGCCATGCCATTGTCATGCCATTGCGGTGCCATTGCTGTGCCATTGCCGTGCCATTGCCGTGCCATTGCCGTGCCTTTACCTTGCCATTGCCATGCCATTGTCATGCCATTGCGATGCCATTGCCGTGCCATTGCCGTGCCATTGCCGTGCCATTGCCGTGCCATTTCCGTGGCATTGCCGTGTGATTGCTTTGCCATTGCCTTTCCATTGCCTTGCCATTGCCGTGCCATTGTCATGCCATTGCGGTGATATTGCCATGCCATTGCTGTGCCATTGCCGTGCCATTGCCGTGCCATTACCTTGCCATTGCCCTGCCATTGCCGTGCCATTTTCTTGACATTGCCGTGCCATTGCCGTGCCATTGCCGTGCCATTGCCTTGCCATTGCCGTGCCATTGCCGTGCCATAGCCGTGCCATTGCCGTGCCATTACCTTGCCATTGCCCTGCCATTGCCGTGCCATTTTCTTGACATTGCCGTGCCATTGCCGTGCCATTGTCTTGCCATTGCCGTGCCATTTCCGTGCCATTGCCGTGTCATTGCTTTGCCATTGCCTTTCCATTGCCTTGCCATTGCCGAGCCATTGTCATGCCATTGCGGTGCCATTGCCGTGCCATTGCCGTGCCATTACCTTGCCATTGCCCTGCCATTGCCGTGCCATTTTCTTGACATTGCCGTGCCATTGCCGTGCCATTGTCTTGCCATTGCCGTGCCATTTCCGTGCCATTGCCGTGTCATTGCTTTGCCATTGCCTTTCCATTGCCTTGCCATTGCCGTGCCATTGTCATGCCATTGCGGTGATATTGCCATGCCATTGCTGTGCCATTGCCGTGCCATTGCCGTGCCATTACCTTGCCATTGCCCTGCCATTGCCGTGCCATTTTCTTGACATTGCCGTGCCATTGCCGTGCCATTGCCGTGCCATTGCCTTGCCATTGCCGTGCCATTGCCGTGCCATAGCCGTGCCATTGCCGTGCCATTACCTTGCCATTGCCCTGCCATTGCCGTGCCATTTTCTTGACATTGCCGTGCCATTGCCGTGCCATTGTCTTGCCATTGCCGTGCCATTTCCGTGCCATTGCCGTGTCATTGCTTTGCCATTGCCTTTCCATTGCCTTGCCATTGCCGAGCCATTGTCATGCCATTGCGGTGCCATTGCCATGCCATTGCTGTGCCATTGCCGTGCCATTGCCGTGCAATTGCCGAGCCATTGCCATGCCATTGTCATGCCATTGCGGTGCCATTGCCGTGCCATTGCCATGCCATTGTCATGCCATTGCGGTGCCATTGCCGTGCCATTGCCGTGCCATTGCCGTGCCATTGCCGTGCAATTGCCGAGCCATTGCCATGCCATTGTCATGCCATTGCGGTGCCATTGTCATGCCATTGCGGTGCCATTGCCATGCCATTGCCGTGCAATTGCCGAGCCATTGCCATGCCATTGTCATGCCATTGCGGTGCCATTGCCGTGCCATTGCCGTGCCATTGCCGTGCCATTGCCGTGCAATTGCCGAGCCATTGCCATGCCATTGTCATGCCATTGCGGTGCCATTGCCGTGCCATTGCCGTGCCATTGCCGTGCCATTGCCGTGCCATTGCCTTGCCATTGCCGTGCCATTGCCGTGCTATTACCTTGCCATTGCCGTGTCATTGCCGTGCCATTGCCGCGCCATTGCCCTGCAATTAACGTGCCATTGCCTTGCCATTGCCTTGCCATTACCGTGTCATTGCCGTGCCATTGCCGTGCCATTGCCGTGCCATTAACGTACCATTGCCTTACCATTGCCCTGCCATTGCCGTGCCATTGCCGTGCCATTGCCGTGCCATTGCCGTGCTATTACCGTGTCATTGCCGTTCCATTGCCGTGACATTGCCGTGCCATTGCCGTGCCATTTCCATGCCATTGTCATGCCATTGCGGTGCCATTGCTGTGCCATTGCCGTGCAATTGCGGTGCCATTGCCGTGCCATTTTCTTTCCATTGCCATGCCATTGTCATGCCATTGCGGTGCCATTGCCGTGCCATTGCCGTGCCATTGACGTGCCATTGCTCTGTTATTGCCTTGCCATTGCCGTGCCATTGCCGTGCCATTGCTTTGACATTGCCGTGCCATTGCCGCGCTATTGCCGTGCAATTGCCTTGCCATTGCCGTGCCATTTCCTTTCCATTGCCATGCCATTGTCATGCCATTGCGGTGCCATTGCCATGCAATTGCGGTGTCATTGCCGTGCCATTGCCGTGCCATTTCCGTGCAATTGCGGTGTCATTGCCGTGCCATTGCCTTGCCATTGCCGTGCCATTGCCGTGCCATTGCCGTGCAATTGCGGTGTCATTGCCGTGCCATTGCCGTGCCATTTCCGTGCCATTGCCTTGCCATTGCCGTGCCATTGCCGTGCCATTGCCGTGCCATTGCCGTGCAATTACCTTGCCATTGCCGTGTTATTGCCGTGCCATTGTCTTGCCATTGCCGTGCCATTGCCGTGCCATTGCCGTGCCATTGCCGTGCCATTGCCATGCCATTGTCATGCCATTGCCGTGCCATTGTCTTGCCATTGCCGTGCCATTGCCGTGCCATTGTCTTGCCATTGCCGTGCCATTGCCGTGCCAGTGCTATGCCATTGTCAATCCATTGCGGTGCCATTGCCGTTCCATTGCCGTGCCATTGCCGTGCCATAGGCGTGCCATTGCCTTGCCATTGCCGTGCCATTGCCGTGCCATTGCCGTGCAATTGCGGTGTCATTGCCGTGCCATTGCCGTGCCATTTCCGTGCTATTGCCTTGCCATTGCCGTGCCATTGCCGTGCCATTGCCGTGCAATTACCTTGCCATTGCCGTGTTATTGCCGTGCCATTGTCTTGCCATTGCCGTGCCATTGCCGTGCCATTGCCGTGCAATTGCGGTGTCATTGCCGTGCCATTGCCGTGCCATTTCCGAGCCATTTTCTTGCCATTGCCGTGCCATTGTGGTGCCATTGCCGTGCCATTCAATGCCATTGTCTTGCCATTTCCGTGCCTTGTCATGCCATTGCGGTGCCATTGCCTTGCCATTGCCGTCCCATTGCCGTGCCATTACCTTCCATTGCCATACCAATGTCATGCCATTTCGGTGGCATTGCCGTGCTATTGCCGTGCCATTGCCGTGCCATTGCTGTGCCATTGCCATGCCATTATCATGCCATTGCGGTGCCATTGCCGTCCCATTGCCGTGTCATTGCCGTGCCATTAACGTGCCATTGCCTTGCCATTGCCGTGCCATAGCCGTGCCATTGCCGTGCCATTGCCGTGCAATTGCCGTGTCATTGCCGTGCCATTGCCGTGCCATTGCCGTGCAATTGCCGTGTCATTGCCGTGCCATTGCCGTGCCATAGCCGTGCCATAGCCGTGCCATTGCCGTGCCATTGCCGTGCCATTGCCGTGCCATTGCCGTGCCATTGCCATGCCATTGTCATGCCATTGCGGTGCCATAGGCGTGGCTTAGCCGTGCCAATGCCGTGCCATAGCCCTACCATTGCCGTGCCATTGGCGTGCCATTGCCTTGCCATTGCCTTGCCATTGCCGTGCCATTGTCATGCCATTGCCGTGCCATCGCGGTGCCATTGCCGTGCCATTGCCGTGTTATTACCTTGCCATTGCCATGCCATTGTCATGCCATTGCGGTGCCATTGCCGTGCCATTGTTGTCCCATTGCCGTGCCATTACCTTGCCATTGCAGTACCATTGTCATGCCATTGCGGTGGCATTGCCGTGCCATTGCCGTGCCATTGCCGTGCCATTGCGGTGCCATTGCCATGCCATTGTCATGCCATTGCGGTGCCATTGCTGTGCCATTGCCGTGACCATTGCCGTGCCATTGCCGTGCCTTTACCTTGCCATTGCCATGCCATTGTCATGCCATTGCGATGCCATTGCCGTGCCATTGCCGTGCCATTGCCGTGACATTTCCGTGCCATTGCCTTGCCATTGCCGTGCCATTGCCGTGCCATTGCCGTGCCATTGTCTTGCCATTGCCGTGCCATTGCCGTGCCATTGCCGTGCCATTGCCGTGCCATTTCCGTGGCATTGCCGTGTGATTGCTTTGCCATTGCCTTTCCATTGCCTTGCCATTGCCGTGCCATTGTCATGCCATTGCGGTGCCATTGCCATGCCATTGCTGTGCCATTGCCGTGCCATTGCCGTGCCATTACCTTGCCATTGCCCTGCCATTGCCGTGCCATTTTCTTGACATTGCCGTGCCATTGCCGTGCCATTGCCGTGCCATTGCCTTGCCATTGCCGTGCCATTGCCGTGCCATAGCCGTGCCATTGCCGTGCCATTACCTTGCCATTGCCCTGCCATTGCCGTGCCATTTTCTTGACATTGCCGTGCCATTGCCGTGCCATTGTCTTGCCATTGCCGTGCCATTTCCGTGCCATTGCCGTGTCATTGCTTTGCCATTGCCTTTCCATTGCCTTGCCATTGCCGAGCCATTGTCATGCCATTGCGGTGCCATTGCCATGCCATTGCTGTGCCATTGCCGTGCCATTGCCTTGCCATTGCCGTGCCATTGCCGTGCCATTTCCGTGTTATTGCCGTGCCATTGCCTTGCCAATGCCGTGCCATTGCCGTGCCATTGCCGTGCCATTGCCGTGCCATTGCCGTGCCATTGCCGTGCCATTGTCTTGCCATTTCCGTGCCATTGTCATGCCATTGCGGTGCCATTGCCGTGCCATTGTCTTGCCATTTCCGTGCCATTGTCATGCCATTGCGGTGCCATTGCCGTGCCATTGTTGTCCCATTGCCGTGCCATTACCTTGCCATTGCCATACCATTGTCATGCCATTGCGGTGGCATTGCCGTGCCATTGCCGTGCCATTGCGGTGCCATTGCCATGCTATTGTCATGCCATTGCGGTGCCATTGCTGTGCCATTGCCGTGCCATTGCCGTGCCATTGCCGTGCCATTACCTTGCCTTTGCCATGCCATTGTCATGCCATTGCGATGCCATTGCCGTGCCATTGCCGTGCCATTGCCGTGCCATTGCCGTGCCATTGCATTGCCATTTCCGTGCCATTGCCTTGCCATTGCCGTGCCATTGCCGTGCCATTGCCGTGCCATTGTCTTGCCATTGCCGTGCCATTGCCGTGCCAATGCCGTGCCATTGCCATGCCATTGTCATGCCATTGCGGTACCATTGCCGTGTCATTGCCGTGCAATTGCCTTGCCATTGCCGTGCCATTGCCGTGCAATTGCCGTGTCATTGCGGTGCCATTTCCGTGCCATTGCCGTGCCTTTGCCGTGCCATTGCCGTGCCATTGCCGTGCCATTGCCGTGCCATTGCCGTGCCATTTCCGTGCCATTGCCGTGCCATTGCCGTGCCATAGCCGTGCCATTGCCGTGCCATTACCTTGCCATTGCCCTGCCATTGCCGTGCCATTTTCTTGACATTGCCGTGCCATTGCCGTGCCATTGCCGTGCCATTGCCGTGTTATTGCCGTGCCATAGCCGTAACATTGCTGTGCCATTACCTTGCCATTGCCCTGCCATTGCCGTGCCATTTTCTTGACATTGCCGTGCCATTGTCTTGCCATTGCCGTGCCATTTCCGTGCCATTGCCGTGTCATTGCTTTGCTATTGCCTTTCCATTTCCTTGCCATTGCCGTGCCATTGTCATACCATTGCGGTGCCATTGCAATGCCATTGCTGTGCCATTGCCGTGCCATTGCCGTGCAATTGCCGTGTCATTGCCGTGCCATTGCCGTGCCATTGCCGTGCCATTGCCGTGCCATTGCCGTGCCATTGCCGTGCCATAACCGTGCCATTGTTTTGCCATTGCGGTGCCATTGCCGTTCCATTGCCATGCCATTGTCATTCCATTGCGGTGCCATTGCCTTGCCATTGCCGTGCCATTGCCGTGCCATTGCCATGCCATTGTCATGCCATTGCGGTGCCATTGCCGTGTTATTGCCGTGCCATTGTCTTGCCATTGCCGTGCCATTGCCGTGCCATTGCCGTGCCATTGCCATGCCATTGTCACGCCATTGCGGTGCCATTTCCGTGCCATTGCCGTGCCATTGCCGTTCCATTGCTGTGCCATTGCCGTGCCCTTACCTTGCCATTGCCATGTCATTACCATGCCATTGTCATGCCATTGCGGTGCCATTGCCGTGCCATTGCCGTGAAATTGCAGTTCCATTGCCGTGCCATTGCCGTGCCATTGCCTTGGCATTGCCGTGCCATTGCGGTGCCATTGCCGTGCAATTGCCTTGCCATTGCCGTGCCATTGCCGTGCCATTGTCTTGCCATTGCCGTGCCATTGCCGTGGCATTGCCATGCCATTGTCATGCCAATGCGGTGCCATTGCCGTGCAATTGCCGAGCCATTGCCATGCCATTGTCATGCCATTGCGGTGCCATTGCCGTGCCATTGCCGTACCATTGCCGTGCCATTGCCGTGCCATTGCCGTGCTATAGCCGTGCCATTGCCGTGCCATTACCTTGCCATTACAGTGCCATTGCCGTGCCGTTGCCGTGCCATTGCCTTACCATTGCCGCGCCATTAACGTGCCCTTGATTTGCCATTGCCGTGCCATTGCCGTGCCATTGCCGTGCCATTGCCGTGCTATTACCTTGCCATTGCCGTGTCATTGCCGTGCCATTTCCGCGCCATTGCCATGCCATGGTCATGCCATTGCGGTGCCATTGCTGTGCCATTGCCGTGCCATTGCCGTGCCATTGCCGTGCCATTACCTTGCCATTGCCATGCCATTGCCGTGCCATTGCCGTGCCATTGTCATGCCATTGCGGTGCCATTGCTGTGCCATTGCGGTGCCATTGCCGTGCCATTGCCGTGCCATTACCTTGCCATTGCCGAGCCATTGCCATGCCATGGTCATGCCATTGCGGTGCCATTGCTGTGCCATTGCCGTGCCATTGCCGTGCCATTGCCGTGCCATTACCTTGCCATTGCCATGCCATTGCCGTGCCATTGCCGTGCCATTGTCATGCCATTGCGGTGCCATTGCTGTGCCATTGCCGTGCCATTGCCGTGCCATTGCCGTGCCATTACCTTGCCATTGCCATGCCATTGTCATGCCATTGCGGTGCCATTGCCATGCCATTGCCGTGCCATTGCTTTGACATTGCCGTGCCATTTCCTTTCCATTGCCATGCCATTGTCATGCCATTGCATTGCCATTGCCGTGCCATTGCCGTGCCATTGACGTGCCATTGCCGTGCCATTTCCGTGCCATTGCCTTGTTATTGCCTTGCCATTGCCTTGCCATTGCCTTGCCATTGCCGTGCCATTGCCGTGCCATTGCCGTGCAATTGCCTTGCCATTGCCGTGTTATTGCCGTGCCATTGCCATGCCATTGTCATGCCATTGTGGTGCCATTGCCGTGCCATTGCCGTGCCATTGCCGTGCCATTGCCGTGCCATTGCCGTGCCATTGCCATGCCATTGTCATGCCATTGTGGTGCCATGGCCGTGCCATTGCCGTTCCATTGTTTTGCCATTGCCGTGCCATTGCCGTGCCATTGCCATGCCATTGTCATGCCATTGTGGTGCCATTGCCGTGCCATTGCCGTGCCATTGCCGTGCCATTGCCGTGCCATTGCCATGCCATTGTCATGCCATTGTGGTGCCATGGCCGTGCCATTGCCGTGCCATTGCTGTGCCATTGCCGTGCAATTGCCTTGCCATTGCCGTGCTATTGCCGTGCCATTGTCATGCCATTGCGATGCCATTGCCGTGACATTGCCGTGCCATTGCCGTGCCATTTCCGTGTTATTGCCGTGCCATTGCCTTGCCAATGCCGTGCCATTGCCGTGCCATTGCCGTGCCATTGCCGTGCCATTGCCGTGCCATTGTCTTGCCATTTCCGTGCCATTGTCATGCCATTGCGGTGCCATTGCCGTGCCATTGTCTTGCCATTTCCGTGCCATTGTCATGCCATTGCGGTGCCATTGCCGTGCCATTGTTGTCCCATTGCCGTGCCATTACCTTGCCATTGCCATACCATTGTCATGCCATTGCGGTGGCATTGCCGTGCCATTGCCGTGCCATTGCGGTGCCATTGCCATGCTATTGTCATGCCATTGCGGTGCCATTGCTGTGCCATTGCCGTGCCATTGCCGTGCCATTGCCGTGCCATTACCTTGCCTTTGCCATGCCATTGTCATGCCATTGCGATGCCATTGCCGTGCCATTGCCGTGCCATTGCCGTGCCATTGCCGTGCCATTGCCGTGCCATTTCCGTGCCATTGCCTTGCCATTGCCGTGCCATTGCCGTGCCATTGCCGTGCCATTGTCTTGCCATTGCCGTGCCATTGCCGTGCCAATGCCGTGCCATTGCCATGCCATTGTCATGCCATTGCGGTACCATTGCCGTGTCATTGCCGTGCAATTGCCTTGCCATTGCCGTGCCATTGCCGTGCAATTGCCGTGTCATTGCGGTGCCATTTCCGTGCCATTGCCGTGCCTTTGCCGTGCCATTGCCGTGCCATTGCCGTGCCATTGCCGTGCCATTGCCGTGCCATTGCCGTGCCATTGCCGTGCCATTGCCGTGCCATTGCCGTGCCATAGCCGTGCCATTGCCGTGCCATTACCTTGCCATTGCCCTGCCATTGCCGTGCCATTTTCTTGACATTGCCGTGCCATTGCCGTGCCATTGCCGTGCCATTGCCGTGTTATTGCCGTGCCATAGCCGTAACATTGCTGTGCCATTACCTTGCCATTGCCCTGCCATTGCCGTGCCATTTTCTTGACATTGCCGTGCCATTGTCTTGCCATTGCCGTGCCATTTCCGTGCCATTGCCGTGTCATTGCTTTGCTATTGCCTTTCCATTTCCTTGCCATTGCCGTGCCATTGTCATGCCATTGCGGTGCCATTGCCATGCCATTGCTGTGCCATTGCCGTGCCATTGCCGTGCAATTGCCGTGTCATTGCCGTGCCATTGCCGTGCCATTGCCGTGCCATTGCCGTGCCATTGCCGTGCCATTGCCGTGCCATTGCCGTGCCATAACCGTGCCATTGTTTTGCCATTGCCGTGCCATTGCCGTTCCATTGCCATGCCATTGTCATTCCATTGCGGTGCCATTGCCTTGCCATTGCCGTGCCATTGCCGTGCCATTGCCATGCCATTGTCATGCCATTGCGGTGCCATTGCAGTGTTATTGCCGTGCCATTGTCTTGCCATTGCCGTGCCATTGCCGTGCCATTGCCGTGCCATTGCCATGCCATTGTCACGCCATTGCGGTGCCATTTCCGTGCCATTGCCGTGCCATTGCCGTTCCATTGCTGTGCCATTGCCGTGCCCTTACCTTGCCATTGCCATGTCATTACCATGCCATTGTCATGCCATTGCGGTGCCATTGCCGTGCCATTGCCGTGAAATTGCCGTTCCATTGCCGTGCCATTGCCGTGCCATTGCCTTGGCATTGCCGTGCCATTGCGGTGCCATTGCCGTGCAATTGCCTTGCCATTGCCGTGCCATTGCCGTGCCATTGTCTTGCCATTGCCGTGCCATTGCCGTGCCATTGCCGTGGCATTGCCATGCCATTGTCATGCCAATGCGGTGCCATTGCCGTGCAATTGCCGAGCCATTGCCATGCCATTGTCATGCCATTGCGGTGCCATTGCCGTGCCATTGCCGTGCCATTGCCGTGCCATTGCCGTGCCATTGCCGTGCTATAGCCGTGCCATTGCCGTGCCATTACCTTGCCATTACAGTGCCATTGCCGTGCCGTTGCCGTGCCATTACCTTGCCATTACAGTGCCATTGCCGTGCCGTTGCCGTGCCATTGCCTTGCCATTGCCGTGCCATTGCCGTGCCATTGCCTTGCCATTGCCGTGCCATTGCCGTGCTATTACCTTGCCATTGCCGTGTCATTGCCGTGCCATTGCCGCGCCATTGCCATGCCATGGTCATGCCATTGCGGTGACATTGCTGTGCCATTGCCGTGCCATTGCCGTGCCATTGCCGTGCCATTACCTTGCCATTGCCATGCCATTGCCGTGCCATTGCCGTGCCATTGCGGTGCCATTGCTGTGCCATTGCGGTGCCATTGCCGT
This sequence comes from Agriotes lineatus, assembly GCA_940337035.1. Lineage (NCBI taxonomy): Eukaryota > Metazoa > Arthropoda > Insecta > Coleoptera > Elateridae > Agriotes > Agriotes lineatus. The sequence goes on along the minus strand of CALNHX010001217.1, from coordinate 131,049 downwards.
GCCATTGCCGTGCCATTACCTTGCCATTGCCGAGCCATTGCCATGCCATGGTCATGCCATTGCGGTGCCATTGCTGTGCCATTGCCGTGCCATTGCCGTGCCATTGCCGTGCCATTACCTTGCCATTGCCATGCCATTGCCGTGCCATTGCCGTGCCATTGTCATGCCATTGCGGTGCCATTGCTGTGCCATTGCCGTGCCATTGCCGTGCCATTGCCGTGCCATTACCTTGCCATTGCCATGCCATTGTCATGCCATTGCGGTGCCATTGCCATGCCATTGCCGTGCCATTGCTTTGACATTGCCGTGCCATTTCCTTTCCATTGCCATGCCATTGTCATGCCATTGCATTGCCATTGCCGTGCCATTGCCGTGCCATTGACGTGCCATTGCCGTGCCATTTCCGTGCCATTGCCTTGTTATTGCCTTGCCATTGCCTTGCCATTGCCTTGCCATTGCCGTGCCATTGCCGTGCCATTGCCGTGCAATTGCCTTGCCATTGCCGTGTTATTGCCGTGCCATTGCCATGCCATTGTCATGCCATTGTGGTGCCATTGCCGTGCCATTGCCGTGCCATTGCCGTGCCATTGCCGTGCCATTGCCGTGCCATTGCCATGCCATTGTCATGCCATTGTGGTGCCATGGCCGTGCCATTGCCGTTCCATTGTTTTGCCATTGCCGTGCCATTGCCGTGCCATTGCCATGCCATTGTCATGCCATTGTGGTGCCATTGCCGTGCCATTGCCGTGCCATTGCCGTGCCATTGCCGTGCCATTGCCATGCCATTGTCATGCCATTGTGGTGCCATGGCCGTGCCATTGCCGTGCCATTGCTGTGCCATTGCCGTGCAATTGCCTTGCCATTGCCGTGCTATTGCCGTGCCATTGTCATGCCATTGCGATGCCATTGCCGTGACATTGCCGTGCCATTGCCGTGCCATTGCCGTGCCATTGCCATGCCATTGCGGTGCCATTGCCGTGCCATTGCCGTGCAATTGCCGTGTCATTGCCGTGCCATTGCCGTGCCATTGCCGTGCCATTGCCGTGCCATTGCCGTGCCATTGCCGTGCCATTGCCGTGCCATAACCGTGCCATTGTTTTGCCATTGCCGTGCCATTGCCGTTCCATTGCCGTTCCATTGCCATGCCATTGTCATTCCATTGCGGTGCCATTGCCTTGCCATTGCCGTGCCATTGCCGTGCCATTGCCATGCCATTGTCATGCCATTGCCGTGCCATTGCCGTGTTATTGCCGTGCCATTGTCTTGCCATTGCCGTGCCATTGCCGTGCCATTGCCGTGCCATTGCCGTGCCATTGCCATGCCATTGTCATGCCATTGCGGTGCCATTTCCGTGCCATTGCCGTGCCATTGCCGTTCCATTGCTGTGCCATTGCCGTGCCCTTACCTTGCCATTGCCATGTCATTACCATGCCATTGTCATGCCATTGCGGTGCCATTGCCGTGCCATTGCCGTGAAATTGCCGTTCCATTGCCGTGCCATTGCTGTGCCATTGCCTTGGCATTGCCGTGCCATTGCGGTGCCATTGCCGTGCAATTGCCTTGCCATTGCCGTGCCATTGCCGTGCCATTGTCTTGCCATTGCCGTGCCATTGCCGTGCCATTGCCGTGGCATTGCCATGCCATTGTCATGCCAATGCGGTGCCATTGCCGTGCAATTGCCGAGCCATTGCCATGCCATTGTCATGCCATTGCGGTGCCATTGCCGTGCCATTGCCGTGCCATTGCCGTGCCATTGCCGTGCCATTGCCGTGCTATAGCCGTGCCATTGCCGTGCCATTACCTTGCCATTACAGTGCCATTGCCGTGCCGTTGCCGTGCCATTGCCTTGCCATTGCCGCGCCATTAACGTTCCCTTGATTTGCCATTGCCGTGCCATTGCCGTGCAATTGCCTTGCCATTGCCGCGCCATTGCCGTGCAATTGCCTTGCCATTGCCGTGCCATTGCCGTGCCATTGTCTTGCCATTGCCGTGCCATTGCCGCGCCATTGCCGTGCAATTGCCTTGCCATTGCCGTGCCATTGCCGTGCCATTGTCTTGCCATTGCCGTGCCATTGCCGTGCCATAGGCGTGCCATTGCCTTGCCATTGCCGTGCCATTGCCGTGCCATTGCCGTGCAACTGCGGTGTCATTGCCGTACCATTGCCGTGCCATTTCCGTGCCATTGCCTTGCCATTGCCGTGACATTGCTGTGCCATTGCCATGCCATTGTCATGCCATTGCGGTGCCATTGCCGTGCCATTGCCGTGCCATTGCCGTGCCATTGCCATGCCATTGTCATGCCATTGCCGTGCCATTGCCGTGCCATTGCCGTGGCATTGCCATGCCATTGTCATGCCATTGCGGTGCCATTTCCGTGCCATTGCCGTGCCATTGCCGTTCCATTGCTGTGCCATTGCCGTTCCATTGCTGTGCCATTGCCGTGCCCTTACCTTGCCATTGCCATGTCATTACCATGCCATTGTCATGCCATTGCGGTGCCATTGCCGTGCCATTGCCGTGAAATTGCCGTTCCATTGCCGTGCAATTGCCGAGCCATTGCCATGCCATTGTCATGCCATTGCGGTGCCATTGCCGTGCCATTGCCGTGCCATTGCCGTGCCATTGCCGTGCCATTACCTTGCCATTACAGTGCCATTGCCGTGCCGTTGCCGTGCCATTGCCTTGCCATTGCCGCGCCATTAACGTGCCCTTGATTTGCCATTGCCGTGCCATTGCCGTGCCATTGCCGTGCCATTGCCTTGCCATTGCCGTGCCATTGCCGTGCTATTACCTTGCCATTGCCGTGTCATTGCCGTGCCATTGCCGCGCCATTGCCCTGCCATTAACGTGCCATTGCCTTGCCATTGCCGTGTCATTGCCGTGCCATTGCCGTGCCATTGCCGTGCCATTAACGTACCATTGCCTTACCATTGCCCTGCCATTGCGGTGCCATTGCCGTGCCATTGCCGTGCCATTGCCGTGCCATTGCCGTGCTATTACCGTGTCATTGCCGTTCCATTGCCGTGACATTGCCGTGCCATTGCCGTGCCATTGCCATGCCATTGTCATGCCATTGCGGTGCCATTGCTGTGCCATTGCCGTGCAATTGTCGTGCCATTGCCGTGCCATTACCTTGCCATTGCCATGCCATTGTCATGCCATTGCGTGCCATTGCCGTGCAATTGCCTTGCAATTGCCGTGCCATTTTCTTTCCATTGCCATGCCATTGTCATGCCATTGCGGTGCCATTGCCGTGCCATTGCCGTGCCATTGACGTACCATTGCTTTGTTATTGCCTTGCCATTGCCGTGCCATTGCCGTGCCATTGCTTTGACATTGCCGTGCCATTGCCGCGCCATTGCCGTGCAATTGCCTTGCCATTGCCGTGCCATTTCCTTTCCATTGCCATGCCATTGTCATGCCATTGCGGTGCCATTGCCATGCCATTGCCGTGCCATTGCCGTGCTATTACCGTGTCATTGCCATTCCATTGCCGTGCCATTGCCGTGCCATTGCCGTGCCATTGTCATGCCATTGCGGTGCCATTGCTGTGCCATTGCCGTGCCATTGCCGTGCCATTGCCGTGCCATTGCCGTGCCATTACCTTGCCATTGCCATGCCATTGTCATGCCATTGCGGTGCCATTGCCGTGCCATTGCCGTGCCATTGCTTTGACATTTCCGTGCCATTGCCGTGCCATTTCCTTTCCATTGCCATGCCATTGTCATGCCATTGCATTGCCATTGCCGTGCCATTGCCGTGCCATTGACGTGCCATTGCCGTGCCATTTCCGTGCCATTGCCTTGTTATTGCCTTGCCATTGCCGTGCCATTTCCGTGTCATTACCTTGCCATTGCCATGCCATTGTCATGCCATTGCGGTGCCATTGCCGTGCCATTGCTGTGCCATTGCCTTGCCACAGCCGTGCCATTGCCGTCCCATTGCCGTGCCATTGCCATGCCATTGTCATGCCATTGCGGTGCCATTGCCGTGCCATTGCCGTGCCATTGCCGTGCCATTGCCGTACCATTGCCGAGCCATTGCCGTGCAATTGCCTTGCCATTGCCGCGCCATTGCCGTGCAATTGCCTTGCCATTGCCGTGCCATTGCCGTGCCATTGTCTTGCCATTGCCGTGCCATTGCCGTGCCATTGCCGTGCCATTGCCATGCCATTGTCATGCCAATGCGGTGCCATTGCCGTGCCATTGTCTTGCCATTGCCGTGCCATTGCCGTGCCATTGCCGTGCCATTGTCTTGCCAATTCCGTGCCATTGTCATGCCATTGCGGTGCCATTGCCGTGCCATTCAGTGCCATTGTCTTGCCATTTCCGTGCCATTGTTATGCCATTGCGGTGCCATTGCCTTGCCATTGTCGTCTCATTGCCGTGCCATTACCTTGCCATTGCCATACCATTGTCATTCCATTTCGGTGGCATTGCCGTGCTATTGCCGTGCCATTGCCGTGCCATTGCTGTGCCATTGCCGTGCCATTGCCGTGCCATTGCCTTGCCATTGCCGTGCCATTGCCGTGCCATTACCTTGCCATTGCCATGCCATTGTCATGCCATTGCGATGCCATTGCCGTGCCATTCAGTGCCATTGTCTTGCCATTTCCGTGTCATTGTCATGCCATTGCGGTGCCATTGCCTTGCCATTGCTGTGCCATTGCCATGCCATTGTCATGCCATTGCGGTGCCATTGCCGTGCCATTGCCGTGCCATTGCCGTGCCATTGCCTTCCCATTGCCGTGCCATTGCCGTGCCATTGCCGTGCCATTGCCGTGCCATGGCCGTGCCATTGCCGTGCCATTGCCGTGCCATAACCGTGCCATAGCCGTGCCATTGCCGTGCCATTACCTTGCCATTGCCGTGCCATTTTCTTGCCATTGCCGTGCCATTGCCGTGCCATTGTCTTGCCATTGCCGTGCCATTGCCATGCCATTGTCATTCCATTGCGGTGCCATTGCCGTTCCATTGCCGTGCTATTGCCGTGCCATAGGCGTGCCATTGCCGTGCCATTGCCGTGCAATTGCGGTGTCATTGCCGTGCCATTGCCGTGCCATTTCCGTGCCATTGCCTTGCCATTGCCTTGCCATTGCCCTGCCATTGCCATGCCATTGTCATTCCATTGCGGTGCCATTGCCGTTCCATTGCCGTGCCATTGCTGTGCCATAGGCGTGCCATTGCCTTGCCATTGCCGTGCCATTGCCGTGCCATTGCCGTGCAATTGCGGTGTCATTGCCGTACCATTGCCGTGCCATTTCCGTGCCATTGCCTTGCCATTGCCGTGACATTGCTGTGCCATTGCCATGCCATTGTCATACCATTGCGGTGCCATTGCCGTGCCATTGCCGTGCCATTGCCGTGCCATTACCTTGCCATTGCCATGCCATTGTCATGCCATTGCGATGCCATTGCCGTGCCATTGCCGTGCCATTGCTGTGCTATTTCCGTGCCATTGCCGTGCCATTACCTTGCCATTGGCGTGCCATTTTCTTGCCATTGCCGTGCCATTGCCGTGCAATTGCCGTGCAATTGCGGTGTCATTGCCGTGCCATTGCTGTGCCATTGCCTTGCCATTGCCGTGCCATTGCCGTGCCATTGCCGTGCTATTGCCTTGCCATTGCCGTGTCATTGCCGTGTCATTGCCGTGCCATTGCCGTGCTATTGCCGTGCCATTAACTTGCCATTGCCTTACCATTGCCCTGCCATTGCCATGCCATTGCCGTGACATTGCCGTGCCATTGCCGTGCCATTGCCGTGCCAGTGCCGTGCCATTGCCATGCCATTGTCATGCCATTGCGGTGCCATTGCCGTTCCATTGCCGTGCCATTGCCGTGCTATTGCCGTGCTATTGCCTTGCCATTGCCGTGTCATTGCCGTGTCATTGCCGTGCCATTGCCGTGCTATTGCCGTGCCATTAACGTGCCATTGCCTTACCATTGCCCTGCCATTGCCATGCCATTGCCGTGACATTGCCGTGCCATTGCCGTGCCATTGCCGTGCCAGTGCCGTGCCATTGCCATGCCATTGTCATGCCATTGCGGTGCCATTGCCGTGCCATTGCCGTGCCATTAACGTGCCATTCCTTACCATTGCCCTGCCATTGCCGTGCCATTGCCGTGACATTGCCGTGCCATTGCCGTGCAATTGCGGTGTCATTGCCGTGCCATTGCCGTGCCATTGCCTTGCCATTGCCGTGCCATTGCCTTGCTATTGCCTTGCCATTGCCGTGTCGTTGCCGTGCCATTGCCGTGCCATTGCCGTGCCATTGCCGTGCCATTAACGTGCCATTGCCTTACCATTGCCGTGCCATTGCCGTGCAATTGCGGTGTCATTGCCGTGCCATTGCCGTGCCATTGCCTTGCCATTGCCGTGCCATTGCCGTGCTATTGCCTTGCCATTGCCGTGTCGTTGCCGTGCCATTGCCGTGCCATTGCCGTGCCATTGCCGTGCCATTAACGTGCCATTGCCTTACCATTGCCCTGCCATTGCCGTGCCATTGCCGTGACATTGCCGTGCCATTGCCGTGCCCTTGCCGTGCCATTGCCATGCCATTGCCATGCCATTGTCATGCCATTGCCGTTCCATTGCCGTGCGATTGCCGTGCCATTAACGTGCCATTGCCTTGCCATTGCCGTGTCATTGCCGTGCCATTGCTGTGCCATTGCCGTGCCATTAACGTGCCATTGCCGTGCCAGTGCCGTGCCATTGCCATGCCATTGTCATGCCATTGCGGTGCCATTGCCGTTCCATTGCCGTGCCATTGCCGTGCCATAGGCGTGCCATTGCTTTGCCATTGCCGTGCCATTGCCGTGCAATTGCGGTGTCATTGCCGTGCCATTGCCGTGCCATTGCCTTTCCATTGCCGTGCCATTGCCGTGCTATTGCCTTGCCATTGCCGTGTCGTTGCCGTGCTATTGCCGTGCCATTGCCGTGCCATTGCCGTGCCATTAACGTGCCATTGCCTTACCATTGCCCTGCCATTGCCGTGCCATTGCCGTGACATTGCCGTGCCATTGCCATGCCATTGCCATGCCATTGTCATGCCATTGCCGTTCCATTGCCGTGCGATTGCCGTGCCATTAACGTGCCATTGCCTTGCCATTGCCTTGCCATTGCCGTGTCATTGCCGTGCCATTGATGTGCCATTGCCGTGCCATTAACGTGCCATTGCCTTGCCATTGCCCTGCCATTGCCGTGCCATTGCCGTGCCATTGCCGTGCCATTGCCGTGCCATTGCCGTGCCATTGCCGTGCCATTGCCGTGCCATTGCCGTGCCATTGCCGTGCCATTACCTTGCCATTGCCATGCCATTGTCATGCCATTGCGATGCCATTGCCGTGCCATTTCCGTGCCATTGTTGTGCCATTGCCGTGCCATTGCCGTGCCATTGCCGTGCCATTGCCATGCCATTGTCATGCCATTGCGGTGCCATTGCCGTGCCATTGCTGTGCAATTGCCGTGCAATTGCCGTGCAATTGCCATGCCATTACCTTGCTATTGCCATGCCATTGTCATGCCATTGCGATGCCATTGCCGTGACATTGCCGTGCCATTGCCGTGCTATTGCCGTGCCATTGCCATTCCATTGTCATGCCATTGCGGCGCCATTGCTGTGCCATTGCCGTGCAATTGCCGTGTCATTGCCGTGCCATTGCCGTGCCATTGCCGTGCCATTGCCGTGCCATTGCCTTGCCATTACCTTGCCATTGCCGTGCCATTTTCTTGCCATTGCCGTGCCATTGCCGTGCCATTGTCTTGCCATTGTCGTTCCATTGCCGTGCCATTGCCGTGCCATAGGCGTGCCATTGCCTTGCCATTGCCGTGCCATTGCCGTGCCATTGCCGTGCAATTGCGGTGTCATTGCCGTGCCATTGCCGTGCCATTTCCGTGCCATTGCCTTGCCATTGCCGTGCCATTGCCGTGCCATTGCCGTGCCATTGCCATGCCATTGTCATGCCATTGCGGTGCCATTGCCTTGCCATTGCCGTGCCATTGCCGTGCCATTGCCGTACAATTGCGGTGTCATTGCCGTGCCATTGCCTTGCCATTGCCGTGCCATTGCCGTGCCATTGCCGTGCAATTGCGGTGTCATTGCCGTGCCATTGCCGTGCCATTTCCGTGCCATTGCCTTGCCATTGCCGTGCCATTGCCGTGCCATTGCCGTGCAATTACCTTGCCATTGCCGTGTTATTGCCGTGCCATTGTCTTGCCATTGCCGTGCCACTGCCGTGCCATTGCCGTGCCATTGCCGTGCCATTGCCATGCCATTGTCATGCCATTGCGGTGCCATTTTCTTGCCATTGCCGTGCCATTGCCGTGCCATTGTCTTGCCATTGCCGTGCCATTGCCGTGCCATTGTCTTGCCATTGCCGTGCCATTGCCGTGCCATTGCCATGCCATTGTCATTCCATTGCGGTGCCATTGCCGTTCCATTGCCGTGCCATTGCCGTGCCATAGGCGTGCCATTGCCTTGCCATTGCCGTGCCATTGCCGTGCCATTGCCGTGCAATTGCGGTGTCATTGCCGTGCCATTGCTGTGCCATTTCCGTGCCATTGCCTTGCCATTGCCGTGCCATTGCAGTGCCATTGCCGTGCAATTACCTTGCCATTGCCGTGTTATTGCCGTGCCATTGTCTTGCCATTGCCGTGCCATTGCCGTGCCATTGCCGTGCAATTGCGGTGTCATTGCCGTGCCATTGCCGTGCCATTTCCGTGCCATTTTCTTGCCATTGCCGTGCCATTGTGGTGCCATTGCCGTGCCATTCAATGCCATTGTCTTGCCATTTCCGTGCCATTGTCATGCCATTGCGGTGCCATTGCCTTGCCATTGCCGTCCCATTGCCGTGCCATTGCCGTGCCATTGCCGTGCAATTGCGGTGTCATTGCCGTGCCATTTCCGTGCCATTTTCTTGCCATTGCCGTGCCATTGTGGTGCCATTGCCGTGCCATTCAATGCCATTGTCTTGCCATTTCCGTGCCATTGTCATGCCATTGCGGTGCCATTGCCTTGCCATTGCCGTCCCATTGCCGTGCCATTACCTTGCCATTGCCATACCAATGTCATGCCATTTCGGTGGCATTGCCGTGCTATTGCCGTGCCATTGCCGTGCCATTGCTGTGCCATTGCCATGCCATTGTCATGCCATTGCGGTGCCATTGCCGTGCCATTGCCGTGTCATTGCCGTGCCATTAACGTGCCATTGCCTTGCCATTGCCGTGCCATAGCCGTGCCATTGCCGTGCCATTGCCGTGCAATTGCCGTGTCATTGCCGTGCCATAGCCGTGCCATAGCCGTGCCATAGCCGTGCCATTGCTGTGCCAGTGCCGTGCCATTGCCGTGCCATTGCCGTGCCATTGCTGTGCCATTGCCGTGCCATTGCGGTGCCATTGCCGTGCCATTGCCGTGCCATTGCCGAGCCATAGGCGTGGCATAACCGTGCCATAGCCGTGCCATTGCCGTGCCATAGCCGTACCATTGCCGTGCCATTGCCGTGCAATTGCCGTGTCATTGCCGTGCCATTGCCGTGCTATTGCCGTGCCATTGCCGTGCCATTGCCGTGCCATTGCCGTGCCATAGCCGTGCCATAGCCGTGCCATTGCCGTGCCATTGCCGTGCCATTGGCGTGCCATTGCCTTGCCATTGCCTTGCCATTGCCGTGCCATAGCCGTGCCATTGCCGTGCCATTGCCGCGCAATTGCCGTGTCATTGCCGTGCCATTGCCGTGCCATTGCCGTGCCATTGCCGTGCCATTGCCGTGCCATTTTCTTGCCATTGCCGTGCCATTGCCGTGCCATTGTCTTGCCATTGCCTTGCCATTGCCGTGCCATTGCCATGCCATTGTCATTCCATTGCGGTGCCATTGCCTTGCCATTGCCGTGCCATTGCCGTGCCATTGCCATGCCATTGTCATGCCATTGCCGTGTCATTGCCGTGTTATTGCCGTGCCATTGTCTTGCCATTGCCGTGCCATTGCCGTGCCATTGCCGTGCCATTGCCATGCCATTGTCATGCCATTGCGGTGCCATTTCCATGCCATTGCCGTGCCATTGCCGTTCCATTGCTGTGCCATTGCCGTGCCCTTACCTTGCCATTGCCATGCCATTACCATGCCATTGTCATGCCATTGCTGTGCCATTGCCGTGCCATTGCCGTGAAATTGCCGTTCCATTGCCGTGCCATTGCCGTTCCATTGCCTTGGCATTGCCGTGCCATTGCGGTGCCATTGCCGTGCAATTGCCTTGCCATTGCCGTGCCATTGCCGTGCTATTGTCTTGCCATTGCCGTGCCATTGCCGTGCCATTGCCGTGGCATTGCCATACCATTGTCATGCCCATGCCGTGCCATTGCCGTGCAATTGCCGAGCCATTGCCATGCCATTGTCATGCCATTGCGGTGCCATTGCCGTGCCATTGCCGTGCCATTGCCGTGCTATAGCCGTGCCATTGCCGTGCCATTACCTTGCCATTACAGTACCATTGCCGTGCCGTTGCCGTGCCATTGCCTTGCCATTGCCGCGCCATTAACGTGCCCTTGATTTGCCATTGCCGTGCCATTGCCGTGCCATTGCCGTGCCATTGCCTTGCCATTGCCGTGCCATTGCCGTGCTATTACCTTGCCATTGCGGTGTCATTGCCGTGAAATTGCCGCGCCATTGCCCTGCCATTAACGTGCCATTGCCTTGCCATTGCCGTGCCATTGCCGTGCCATTGCCATGCCATTGTCATGCCATTGCGGTGCCATTGCTGTGCCATTGCCGTGCAATTGCCGTGCCATTGCCGTGCCATTCTCTTTCCATTGCCATGCCATTGTCATGCCATTGCGGTGCCATTGCCGTGCCATTGCCGTGCCATTGACGTGCCATTGCATTGTTATTGCCTTGCCATTGCCGTGCCATTGCCGTGCCATTGCTTTGACATTGCCGTGCCATTGCCGCGCCATTGCCGTGCAATTGCCTTGCCATTGCCGTGCCATTTCCTTTCCATTGCCATGCCATTGTCATGCCATTGCGGTGCCATTGCCATGCAATTGCGGTGTCATTGCCGTGCCATTGCCGTGCCATTTCCGTGCCATTTTCTTGCCATTGCCGTGCCATTGTGGTGCCATTGCCGTGCCATTCAATGCCATTGTCTTGCCATTTCCGTGCCATTGTCATGCCATTGCGGTGCCATTGCCTTGCCATTGCCGTCCCATTGCCGTGCCATTGCCGTGCCATTGCCGTGCAATTGCGGTGTCATTGCCGTGCCATTTCCGTGCCATTTTCTTGCCATTGCCGTGCCATTGTGGTGCCATTGCCGTGCCATTCAATGCCATTGTCTTGCCATTTCCGTGCCATTGTCATGCCATTGCGGTGCCATTGCCTTGCCATTGCCGTCCCATTGCCGTGCCATTACCTTGCCATTGCCATACCAATGTCATGCCATTTCGGTGGCATTGCCGTGCTATTGCCGTGCCATTGCCGTGCCATTGCTGTGCCATTGCCATGCCATTGTCATGCCATTGCGGTGCCATTGCCGTGCCATTGCCGTGTCATTGCCGTGCCATTAACGTGCCATTGCCTTGCCATTGCCGTGCCATAGCCGTGCCATTGCCGTGCCATTGCCGTGCAATTGCCGTGTCATTGCCGTGCCATAGCCGTGCCATAGCCGTGCCATAGCCGTGCCATTGCTGTGCCAGTGCCGTGCCATTGCCGTGCCATTGCCGTGCCATTGCTGTGCCATTGCCGTGCCATTGCGGTGCCATTGCCGTGCCATTGCCGTGCCATTGCCGTGCCATAGGCGTGGCATAACCGTGCCATAGCCGTGCCATTGCCGTGCCATAGCCGTGCCATTGCCGTGCCATTGCCGTGCAATTGCCGTGTCATTGCCGTGCCATTGCCGTGCTATTGCCGTGCCATTGCCGTGCCATTGCCGTGCCATTGCCGTGCCATAGCCGTGCCATAGCCGTGCCATTGCCGTGCCATTGCCGTGCCATTGGCGTGCCATTGCCTTGCCATTGCCTTGCCATTGCCGTGCCATAGCCGTGCCATTGCCGTGCCATTGCCGCGCAATTGCCGTGTCATTGCCGTGCCATTGCCGTGCCATTGCCGTGCCATTGCCGTGCCATTGCCGTGCCATTTTCTTGCCATTGCCGTGCCATTGCCGTGCCATTGTCTTGCCATTGCCTTGCCATTGCCGTGCCATTGCCATGCCATTGTCATTCCATTGCGGTGCCATTGCCTTGCCATTGCCGTGCCATTGCCGTGCCATTGCCATGCCATTGTCATGCCATTGCCGTGTCATTGCCGTGTTATTGCCGTGCCATTGTCTTGCCATTGCCGTGCCATTGCCGTGCCATTGCCGTGCCATTGCCATGCCATTGTCATGCCATTGCGGTGCCATTTCCATGCCATTGCCGTGCCATTGCCGTTCCATTGCTGTGCCATTGCCGTGCCCTTACCTTGCCATTGCCATGCCATTACCATGCCATTGTCATGCCATTGCTGTGCCATTGCCGTGCCATTGCCGTGAAATTGCCGTTCCATTGCCGTGCCATTGCCGTGCCATTGCCTTGGCATTGCCGTGCCATTGCGGTGCCATTGCCGTGCAATTGCCTTGCCATTGCCGTGCCATTGCCGTGCTACTGTCTTGCCATTGCCGTGCCATTGCCGTGCCATTGCCGTGGCATTGCCATACCATTGTCATGCCCATGCCGTGCCATTGCCGTGCAATTGCCGAGCCATTGCCATGCCATTGTCATGCCATTGCGGTGCCATTGCCGTGCCATTGCCGTGCCATTGCCGTGCTATAGCCGTGCCATTGCCGTGCCATTACCTTGCCATTACAGTACCATTGCCGTGCCGTTGCCGTGCCATTGCCTTGCCATTGCCGCGCCATTAACGTGCCCTTGATTTGCCATTGCCGTGCCATTGCCGTGCCATTGCCGTGCCATTGCCTTGCCATTGCCGTGCCATTGCCGTGCTATTACCTTGCCATTGCGGTGTCATTGCCGTGAAATTGCCGCGCCATTGCCCTGCCATTAACGTGCCATTGCCTTGCCATTGCCGTGCCATTGCCGTGCCATTGCCATGCCATTGTCATGCCATTGCGGTGCCATTGCTGTGCCATTGCCGTGCAATTGCCGTGCCATTGCCGTGCCATTCTCTTTCCATTGCCATGCCATTGTCATGCCATTGCGGTGCCATTGCCGTGCCATTGCCGTGCCATTGACGTGCCATTGCATTGTTATTGCCTTGCCATTGCCGTGCCATTGCCGTGCCATTGCTTTGACATTGCCGTGCCATTGCCGCGCCATTGCCGTGCAATTGCCTTGCCATTGCCGTGCCATTTCCTTTCCATTGCCATGCCATTGTCATGCCATTGCGGTGCCATTGCCATGCAATTGCGGTGTCATTGCCGTGCCATTGCCGTGCCATTTCCGTGCCATTTCCGTGCAATTGCGGTGTCATTGCCGTGCCATTGCCTTGCCATTGCCGTGCCATTGCCGTGCCATTGCCGTGCCATTGCCGTGCAATTGCGGTGTCATTGCCGTGCCATTGCCGTGCCATTTCCGTGACATTGCCTTGCCATTGCCGTGCCATTGCCGTGCCATTGCCGTGCCATTGCCGTGCAATTACCTTGCCATTGCCGTGTTATTGCCGTGCCATTGTCTTGCCATTGCCGTGCCATTGCCGTGCCATTGCCGTGCCATTGCCGTGCCATTGCCATGCCATTGTCATGCCATTGCGGTGCCATTTTCTTGCCATTGCCGTGCCATTGCCGTGCCATTGCCGTGCCATTGTCTTGCCATTGCCGTGCCATTGATGTGCCATTGTCTTGCCATTGCCGTGCCATTGCCGTGCCATTGCTATGCCATTGTCATTCCATTGCGGTGCCATTGCCGTTCCATTGCCATGCCATTGTCATGCCATTGCGGTGCCATTTTCTTGCCATTGCCGTGCCATTGCCGAGCCATAGGCGTGCCATTGCCTTGCCATTGCCGTGCCATTGCCGTGCCATTGTCGTGCAATTGCGGTGTCATTGCCGTGCCATTGCCGTGCCATTTCCGTGCCATTTTCTTGCCATTGCCGTGCAATTACCTTGCCATTGCCGTGTTATTGCCGTGCCATTGTCTTGCCATTGCCGAGCCATAGGCGTGCCATTGCCTTGCCATTGCCGTGCCATTGCCGTGCCATTGCCGTGCAATTGCGGTGTCATTGCCGTGCCATTGCCGTGCCATTTCCGTGCCATTTTCCTGCCATTGCCGTGCCATTGTGGTGCCATTGCCGTGCCATTCAATGCCATTGTCTTGCCATTTCCGTGCCTTGTCATGCCATTGCGGTGCCATTGCCTTGCCATTGCCGTCCCATTGCCGTGCCATTACCTTCCATTGCCATACCAATGTCATGCCATTTCGGTGGCATTGCCGTGCTATTGCCGTGCCATTGCCGTGCCATTGCTGTGCCATTGCCATGCCATTGTCATGCCATTGCGGTGCCATTGCCGTGCCATTGCCGTGTCATTGCCGTGCCATTAACGTGCCATTGCCTTGCCATTGCCGTGCCATAGCCGTGCCATTGTCATGCCATTGCGATGCCAATGCCGCGCCATTGCCGTGCCATTGCTGTGCTATTTCCGTTCCATTGCCTTGCCATTGCCGTGCCATTGCCGTGCCATTACCGTGCCATTGTCTTGCCATTGCCGTGCCATTGCCGTGCCATTGCCGTGCCATTGCCGTGCCATTGCCGTGCCATTGCCATGCCATTGTCATGCCATTGCGGTGCTATTGCCGTGCCATTGCCGTGCCATTGCCGTGCCATAGGCGTGCTATTGCCTTGCCATTGCCGTGCCATTGCCATGCCATTGCCGTGCAATTGCCGTGTCATTGCCGTGCCATTGCCTTGCCGTGTCATTGCCATGCCATTGTCATGCCATTGCGGTGCAATTGCCGTGTCATTGCTGTGCCATTGCCATGCCATTGTCATGCCATTGCGGTGCCATTGCCGTGCCATTGCCGTGTCATTGCCGTACCATTAACGTGCCATTGCCTTGCCATTGCCGTGCCATAGCCGTGCCATTGCCGTGCCATTGCCGTGCAATTGCCGTGTCATTGCCGTGCCATTGCCGTGCTATTGTCTTGCCATTGCCGTGCCATTGCCGTGCCATTGCCGTGGCATTGCCATACCATTGTCATGCCCATGCCGTGCCATTGCCGTGCAATTGCCGAACCATTGCCATGCCATTGTCATGCCATTGCGGTGCCATTGCCGTGCCATTGCCGTGCCATTGCCGTGCTATAGCCGTGCCATTGCCGTGCCATTACCTTGCCATTACAGTACCATTGCCGTGCCGTTGCCGTGCCATTGCCTTGCCATTGCCGCGCCATTAACGTGCCCTTGATTTGCCATTGCCGTGCCATTGCCGTGCCATTGCCGTGCCATTGCCTTGCCATTGCCGTGCCATTGCCGTGCTATTACCTTGCCATTGCGGTGTCATTGCCGTGAAATTGCCGCGCCATTGCCCTGCCATTAACGTGCCATTGCCTTGCCATTGCCGTGCCATTGCCGTGCCATTGCCATGCCATTGTCATGCCATTGCGGTGCCATTGCTGTGCCATTGCCGTGCAATTGCCGTGCCATTGCCGTGCCATTCTCTTTCCATTGCCATGCCATTGTCATGCCATTGCGGTGCCATTGCCGTGCCATTGCCGTGCCATTGACGTGCCATTGCATTGTTATTGCCTTGCCATTGCCGTGCCATTGCCGTGCCATTGCTTTGACATTGCCGTGCCATTGCCGCGCCATTGCCGTGCAATTGCCTTGCCATTGCCGTGCCATTTCCTTTCCATTGCCATGCCATTGTCATGCCATTGCGGTGCCATTGCCATGCAATTGCGGTGTCATTGCCGTGCCATTGCCGTGCCATTTCCGTGCCATTGCCGTGCAATTGCGGTGTCATTGCCGTGCCATTGCCTTGCCATTGCCGTGCCATTGCCGTGCCATTGCCGTGCCATTGCCGTGCAATTGCGGTGTCATTGCCGTGCCATTGCCGTGCCATTTCCGTGACATTGCCTTGCCATTGCCGTGCCATTGCCGTGCCATTGCCGTGCCATTGCCGTGCAATTACCTTGCCATTGCCGTGTTATTGCCGTGCCATTGTCTTGCCATTGCCGTGCCATTGCCGTGCCATTGCCGTGCCATTGCCGTGCCATTGCCATGCCATTGTCATGCCATTGCGGTGCCATTTTCTTGCCATTGCCGTGCCATTGCCGTGCCATTGCCGTGCCATTGTCTTGCCATTGCCGTGCCATTGATGTGCCATTGTCTTGCCATTGCCGTGCCATTGCCGTGCCATTGCTATGCCATTGTCATTCCATTGCGGTGCCATTGCCGTTCCATTGCCATGCCATTGTCATGCCATTGCGGTGCCATTTTCTTGCCATTGCCGTGCCATTGCCGAGCCATAGGCGTGCCATTGCCTTGCCATTGCCGTGCCATTGCCGTGCCATTGCCGTGCAATTGCGGTGTCATTGCCGTGCCATTGCCGTGCCATTTCCGTGCCATTTTCTTGCCATTGCCGTGCAATTACCTTGCCATTGCCGTGTTATTGCCGTGCCATTGTCTTGCCATTGCCGAGCCATAGGCGTGCCATTGCCTTGCCATTGCCGTGCCATTGCCGTGCCATTGCCGTGCAATTGCGGTGTCATTGCCGTGCCATTGCCGTGCCATTTCCGTGCCATTTTCTTGCCATTGCCGTGCCATTGTGGTGCCATTGCCGTGCCATTCAATGCCATTGTCTTGCCATTTCCGTGCCTTGTCATGCCATTGCGGTGCCATTGCCTTGCCATTGCCGTCCCATTGCCGTGCCATTACCTTCCATTGCCATACCAATGTCATGCCATTTCGGTGGCATTGCCGTGCTATTGCCGTGCCGTTGCCGTGCCATTGCTGTGCCATTGCCATGCCATTGTCATGCCATTGCGGTGCCATTGCCGTGCCATTGCCGTGTCATTGCCGTGCCATTAACGTGCCATTGTCTTGCCATTGCCGTGCCATAGCCGTGCCATTGTCATGCCATTGCGATGCCAATGCCGCGCCATTGCCGTGCCATTGCTGTGCTATTTCCGTTCCATTGCCTTGCCATTGCCGTGCCATTGCCGTGCCATTACCGTGCCATTGTCTTGCCATTGCCGTGCCATTGCCGTGCCATTGCCGTGCCATTGCCGTGCCATTGCCGTGCCATTGCCATGCCATTGTCATGCCATTGCGGTGCTATTGCCGTGCCATTGCCGTGCCATTGCCGTGCCATAGGCGTGCTATTGCCTTGCCATTGCCGTGCCATTGCCATGCCATTGCCGTGCAATTGCCGTGTCATTGCCGTGCCATTGCCTTGCCGTGTCATTGCCATGCCATTGTCATGCCATTGCGGTGCAATTGCCGTGTCATTGCTGTGCCATTGCCATGCCATTGTCATGCCATTGCGGTGCCATTGCCGTGCCATTGCCGTGTCATTGCCGTACCATTAACGTGCCATTGCCTTGCCATTGCCGTGCCATAGCCGTGCCATTGCCGTGCCATTGCCGTGCAATTGCCGTGTCATTGCCGTGCCATTGCCGTGCCATTGCCGTGCAATTGCCGTGTCATTGCCGTGCCATTGCCGTGCCATAGGCGTGCCATAGCCGTGCCATTGCCGTGCCATTGCCGTGCCATTGCCGTGCCATTGCCGTGCCATTGCCAAGCCATTGTCATGCCATTGCGGTGCCATAGGCGTGCCATCGCCGTGCCATCGCCGTGCCATTGCCGTGCCATAGCCCTACCATTGCCTTGCCATTGCCGTGCCATAGCCGTGCCATTGCCGTGCCATTGCCGTGCAATTGCCGTGTCATTGCCGTGCCATTGCCGTGCTATTGCCGTGCCATGCCGTGCCATTGCCGTGCCATTGCCGTGCCATAGCCGTGCCATAGCCGTGCCATTGTCATGCCATTGCGATGCCAATGCCGCGCCATTGCCGTGCCATTGCTGTGCTATTTCCGTTCCATTGCCTTGCCATTGCCGTGCCATTGCCGTGCCATTACCGTGCCATTGTCTTGCCATTGCCGTGCCATTGCCGTGCCATTGCCGTGCCATTGCCGTGCCATTGCCGTGCCATTGCCATGCCATTGTCATGCCATTGCGGTGCTATTGCCGTGCCATTGCCGTGCCATTGCCGTGCCATAGGCGTGCTATTGCCTTGCCATTGCCGTGCCATTGTCATGCCATTGCGGTGCTATTGCCGTGCCATTGCCGTGCCATTGCCGTGCCATAGGCGTGCTATTGCCTTGCCATTGCCGTGCCATTGCCATGCCATTGCCGTGCCATTGTCATGCCATTGCGGTGCAATTGCCGTGTCATTGCCGTGCCATTGCCTTGCCGTGTCATTGCCATGCCATTGTCATGCCATTGCGGTGCAATTGCCGTGTCATTGCCGTGCCATTGCCGTGCCATTTCCGTGCCATTGCCTTGCCGTGCCAGTGCCATGCCATTGTCATGCCATTGCGGTGCTATTGCCGTGCCATTGCCGTGCCATTGCCGTGCCATAGGCGTGCTATTGCCTTGCCATTGCCGTGCCATTGCCATGCCACTGTCATGCCATTGCGGTGCTATTGCCGTGCCATTGCCGTGCCATTGCCGTGCCATAGGCGTGCTATTGCCTTGCCATTGCCGTGCCATTGCCGTGCCATTGCCGTGCAATTGCCGTGTCATTGCCGTGCCATTGCCGTGCCATTTCCGTGCCATTGCCTTGCCGTGTCATTGCCGTGCCATTGCCGTGCCATTGACGTGCCATTGCCATGCCATTGTCATGCCATTACGGTGTCATTGCCGTGCCATAGGCGTGCCATTGCCTTGCCATTGCCGTGCCATTGCCGTGCCATTGCCGTGCAATTGCCGTGTCATTGCCGTGCCATTGCCATGCCACTGTCATGCCATTGCGGTGCTATTGCCGTGCCATTGCCGTGCCATTGCCGTGCCATAGGCGTGCTATTGCCTTGCCATTGCCGTGCCATTGCCGTGCCGTGTCATTGCCGTGCCATTGCCGTGCCATTGACGTGCCATTGCCATGCCATTGTCATGCCATTACGGTGTCATTGCCGTGCCATAGGCGTGCCATTGCCTTGCCATTGCCGTGCCATTGCCGTGCCATTGCCGTGCAATTGCCGTGTCATTGCCGTGCCATTGCCATGCCACTGTCATGCCATTGCGGTGCTATTGCCGTGCCATTGCCGTGCCATTGCCGTGCCATAGGCGTGCTATTGCCTTGCCATTGCCGTGCCATTGCCGTGCCATTGCCGTGCCATTGCCGTGCAATTGCGGTGTCATTGCCGTGCCATTGCCGTGCCATTTCCGTGCCATTTTCTTGCCATTGCCGTGCCATTGTGGTGCCATTGCCGTGCCATTCAATGCCATTGTCTTGCCATTTCCGTGCCTTGTCATGCCATTGCGGTGCCATTGCCTTGCCATTGCCGTCCCATTGCCGTGCCATTACCTTCCATTGCCATACCAATGTCATGCCATTTCGGTGGCATTGCCGTGCTATTGCCGTGCCATTGCCGTGCCATTGCTGTGCCATTGCCATGCCATTGTCATGCCATTGCGGTGCCATTGCCGTGCCATTGCCGTGTCATTGCCGTGCCATTAACGTGCCATTGCCTTGCCATTGCCGTGCCATAGCCGTGCCATTGTCATGCCATTGCGATGCCAATGCCGCGCCATTGCCGTGCCATTGCTGTGCTATTTCCGTTCCATTGCCTTGCCATTGCCGTGCCATTGCCGTGCCATTACCGTGCCATTGTCTTGCCATTGCCGTGCCATTGCCGTGCCATTGCCGTGCCATTGCCGTGCCATTGCCGTGCCATTGCCATGCCATTGTCATGCCATTGCGGTGCTATTGCCGTGCCATTGCCGTGCCATTGCCGTGCCATAGGCGTGCTATTGCCTTGCCATTGCCGTGCCATTGCCATGCCATTGCCGTGCAATTGCCGTGTCATTGCCGTGCCATTGCCTTGCCGTGTCATTGCCATGCCATTGTCATGCCATTGCGGTGCAATTGCCGTGTCATTGCTGTGCCATTGCCATGCCATTGTCATGCCATTGCGGTGCCATTGCCGTGCCATTGCCGTGTCATTGCCGTACCATTAACGTGCCATTGCCTTGCCATTGCCGTGCCATAGCCGTGCCATTGCCGTGCCATTGCCGTGCAATTGCCGTGTCATTGCCGTGCCATTGCCGTGCCATTGCCGTGCAATTGCCGTGTCATTGCCGTGCCATTGCCGTGCCATAGCCGTGCCATAGCCGTGTCATTGCCGTGCCATTGCCGTGCCATTGCCGTGCCATTGCCGTGCCATTGCCAAGCCATTGTCATGCCATTGCGGTGCCATAGGCGTGCCATCGCCGTGCCATCGCCGTGCCATTGCCGTGCCATTGCCAAGCCATTGTCATGCCATTGCGGTGCCATAGGCGTGCCATCGCCGTGCCATTGCCTTGCCATTGCCGTGCCATAGCCGTGCCATTGCCGTGCCATTGCCGTGCAATTGCCGTGTCATTGCCGTGCCATTGCCGTGCTATTGCCGTGCCATGCCGTGCCATTGCCGTGCCATTGCCGTGCCATAGCCGTGCCATAGCCGTGCCATTGTCATGCCATTGCGATGCCAATGCCGCGCCATTGCCGTGCCATTGCTGTGCTATTTCCGTTCCATTGCCTTGCCATTGCCGTGCCATTGCCGTGCCATTACCGTGCCATTGTCTTGCCATTGCCGTGCCATTGCCGTGCCATTGCCGTGCCATTGCCGTGCCATTGCCGTGCCATTGCCATGCCATTGTCATGCCATTGCGGTGCTATTGCCGTGCCATTGCCGTGCCATTGCCGTGCCATAGGCGTGCTATTGCCTTGCCATTGCCGTGCCATTGTCATGCCATTGCGGTGCTATTGCCGTGCCATTGCCGTGCCATTGCCGTGCCATAGGCGTGCTATTGCCTTGCCATTGCCGTGCCATTGCCATGCCATTGCCGTGCCATTGTCATGCCATTGCGGTGCAATTGCCGTGTCATTGCCGTGCCATTGCCTTGCCGTGTCATTGCCATGCCATTGTCATGCCATTGCGGTGCAATTGCCGTGTCATTGCCGTGCCATTGCCGTGCCATTTCCGTGCCATTGCCTTGCCGTGCCAGTGCCATGCCATTGTCATGCCATTGCGGTGCTATTGCCGTGCCATTGCCGTGCCATTGCCGTGCCATAGGCGTGCTATTGCCTTGCCATTGCCGTGCCATTGCCATGCCACTGTCATGCCATTGCGGTGCTATTGCCGTGCCATTGCCGTGCCATTGCCGTGCCATAGGCGTGCTATTGCCTTGCCATTGCCGTGCCATTGCCGTGCCATTGCCGTGCAATTGCCGTGTCATTGCCGTGCCATTGCCGTGCCATTTCCGTGCCATTGCCTTGCCGTGTCATTGCCGTGCCATTGCCGTGCCATTGACGTGCCATTGCCATGCCATTGTCATGCCATTACGGTGTCATTGCCGTGCCATAGGCGTGCCATTGCCTTGCCATTGCCGTGCCATTGCCGTGCCATTGCCGTGCAATTGCCGTGTCATTGCCGTGCCATTGCCGTGCCATTTCCGTGCCATTGCCTTGCCATTGCCGTGCCATTGCCGTGCCATTGCCGTGCAATTGCGGTGTCATTGCCGTGCCATTGCCGTGCCATTTCCGTGCCATTTTCTTGCCATTGCCGTGCCATTGTGGTGCCATTGCCGTGCCATTCAATTCCATTGTCTTGCCATTTCCGTGCCTTGTCATGCCATTGCGGTGCCATTGCCTTGCCATTGCCGTCCCATTGCCGTGCCATTACCTTCCATTGCCATACCAATGTCATGCCATTTCGGTGGCATTGCCGTGCTATTGCCGTGCCATTGCCGTGCCATTGCTGTGCCATTGCCATGCCATTGTCATGCCATTGCGGTGCCATTGCCGTGCCATTGCTGTGCTATTTCCGTTCCATTGCCTTGCCATTGCCGTGCCATTGCCGTGCCATTACCGTGCCATTGTCTTGCCATTGCCGTGCCATTGCCGTGCCATTGCCGTGCCATTGCCGTGCCATTGCCGTGCCATTGCCGTGCCATTGCCATGCCATTGTCATGCCATTGCGGTGCTATTGCCGTGCCATTGCCATGCCATTGCCGTGCAATTGCCGTGTCATTGCCGTGCCATTGCCTTGCCGTGTCATTGCCATGCCATTGTCATGCCATTGCGGTGCAATTGCCGTGTCATTGCCGTGCCATTGCCGTGCCATTTCCGTGCCATTGCCTTGCCGTGCCAGTGCCATGCCATTGTCATGCCATTGCGGTGCTATTGCCGTGCCATTGCCTTGCCGTGTCATTGCCATGCCATTGTCATGCCATTGCGGTGCAATTGCCGTGTCATTGCCGTGCCATTGCCTTGCCATTTCCGTGCCATTGCCTTGCCGTGCCAGTGCCATGCCATTGTCATGCCATTGCGGTGCTATTGCCGTGCCATTGCCGTGCCATTGCCGTGCCATAGGCGTGCTATTGCCTTGCCATTGCCGTGCCATTGCCATGCCATTGTCATGCCATTGCGGTGCTATTGCCGTGCCATTGCCGTGCCATTGCCGTGCCATAGGCGTGCTATTGCCTTGCCATTGCCGTGCCATTGCCGTGCCATTGCCTTGCAATTGCCGTGTCATTGCCGTGCAATTGCCGTGTCATTGCCGTGCCATTGCCGTGCCATTGCCGTGCAATTGCCGTGTCATTGCCGTGCCATTGCCGTGCCATAGCCGTGCCATAGCCGTGCCATTGCCGTGCCATTGCCGTGCCATTGCCGTGCCATTGCCGTGCCATTGCCATGCCATTGTCATGCCATTGCGGTGCCATAGGCGTGGCATAGCCGTGCCATCGCCGTGCCATTGCCGTGCCATAGCCCTACCATTGCCGTGCCATTGGCGTGCCATTGCCTTGCCATTGCCTTGCCATTGCCGTGCCATAGCCGTGCCATTGCCGTGCCATTGCCGTGCAATTGCCGTGTCATTGCCGTGCCATTGCCGTGCTATTGCCGTGCCATGCCGTGCCATTGCCGTGCCATTGCCGTGCCATAGCCGTGCCATAGCCGTGCCATTGCCGTGCCATTGCCGTGCCATTGCCGTGCCATTGCCGTGCCATTGCCGTGCCATAGCCGTGCCATAGCCGTGCCATTGTCATGCCATTGCGATGCCAATGCCGCGCCATTGCCGTGCCATTGCTGTGCTATTTCCGTTCCATTGCCTTGCCATTGCCGTGCCATTGCCGTGCCATTACCGTGCCATTGTCTTGCCATTGCCGTGCCATTGCCGTGCCATTGCCGTGCCATTGCCGTGCCATTGCCGTGCCATTGCCATGCCATTGTCATGCCATTGCGGTGCTATTGCCGTGCCATTGCCGTGCCATTGCCGTGCCATAGGCGTGCTATTGCCTTGCCATTGCCGTGCCATTGCCATGCCATTGCCGTGCAATTGCCGTGTCATTGCCGTGCCATTGCCTTGCCGTGTCATTGCCATGCCATTTTCATGCCATTGCGGTGCAATTGCCGTGTCATTGCCGTGCCATTGCCGTGCCATTTCCGTGCCATTGCCTTGCCGTGCCAGTGCCATGCCATTGTCATGCCATTGCGGTGCTATTGCCGTGCCATTGCCGTGCCATTGCCGTGCCATAGGCGTGCTATTGCCTTGCCATTGCCGTGCCATTGCCATGCCATTGTCATGCCATTGCGGTGCTATTGCCGTGCCATTGCCGTGCCATTGCCGTGCCATTGCCGTGCCATTGCCGTGCAATTGCCGTGTCATTGCCGTGCCATTGCCGTGCCATTTCCGTGCTATTGCCTTGCCGTGTCATTGCCGTGCCATTGCCGTGCCATTGCCGTGCCATTGCCGTGCCATTGCCATGCCATTGTCATGCCATTACGGTGTCATTGCCGTGCCATAGGCGTGCCATTGCCTTGCCATTGCCGTGCCATTGCCGTGCCATTGCCGTGCAATTGCCGTGTCATTGCCGTGCCATTGCCGTGCCATTTCCGTGCCATTGCCTTGCCATTGCCGTGCCATTGCCGTGCCATTGCCGTGCAATTGCCTTGCCATTGCCGTGTTATTGCCGTGCCATTGCCATGCCATTGTCATGCCATTGTGGTGCCATTGCCGTGCCATTGCCGTGCCATTGCCGTGCCATTGCCGTGCCATTGCCATGCCATTGTCATGCCATTGTGGTGCCATGGCCGTGCCATTGCCGTTCCATTGTTTTGCCATTGCCGTGCCATTGCTGTGCCATTGCCGTGCCATTGCCGTGCCATTGCCGTACCATTGCCGTGCCATTGCCGTGCCATTGCCATGCCATTGTCATGCCTTTGTGGTGATTATGCCGTGCCATTGCCATGCCATTGCCGTGCCATTGCCGTGCCATTGCCATTCCATTGTCATGCCATTGTGGTGCCATGGCCGTGCCATTGCCGTGCCATTGTCTTGTCATTTCCGTGCCATTGTCATGCCATTGCGGTGCCATTGCCGTGCCATTCAGTGCCACTGTCTTGCCATTTCCGTGCCATTGTCATGCCATTGCGGTGCCATTGCCTTGCCATTGCCGTCCCATTGCCGTGCCATTACCTTGCCATTGCCATACCATTGTCATGCCATTTCGGTGGCATGGCCGTGCTATTGCCGTGCCATTGCCGTGACATTGCTGTGCCATTGCCATGGCATTGTCATGCCATTGCGGTGCCATTGCCGTGCCATTGCCGTGCCATTGCTGTGCCATTACCTTGCCATTGCCATGCCATTGTCATGCCATTGGGATGCCATTGCCGTGCCATTGCCGTGCCATTGCTGTGCTATTTCCGTGCCATTGCCGTGCCATTACCTTGCCATTGCCGTGCCATTTTCTTGCCATTGCCGTGCCATTGCCGTGCCATTGCCATGCCATTGTCTTGCCATTGCCGTGCCATTGCCATGCCATTGTCATGCCATTGCGGTGCCATTGCCGTTCCATTGCCGTGTTATTGCCGTGCCATTGTCTTGTCATTTCCGTGCCATTGTCATGCAATTGGGATGCCATTGCCTTGGCATTGCCGTGCCATTGCGGTGCCATTGCCGTGCAATTGCCTTGCCATTGCCGTGCCATTGCCGTGCCATTGTCTTGCCATTGCCGTGCCATTGCCGTGCCATTGCCGTGGCATTGCCATGCCATTGTCATGGCAATGCGGTGCCATTGCCGTGCAATTGCCGAGCCATTGCCATGCCATTGTCATGCCATTGCGGTGCCATTGCCGTGCCATTGCCGTGCCATTGCCGTGCCATTGCCGTGCCATTGCCGTGCTATAGCCGTGCCGTTGCCGTGCCATTGCCTTGCCATTGCCGCGCCATTAACGTGCCCTTGATTTGCCATTGCCGTGCCATTGCCGTGCCATTGCCGTGCCATTGCCTTGCCATTGCCGTGCCATTGCCGTGCTATTACCTTGCCATTGCCTTGACATTGCCGTGCCATTGCCGCGCCATTGCCCTGCCATTAACGTGCCATTGCCTTGCCATTGCCTTGCCATTGCCGTGTCATTGCCGTGCCATTGTCATGCCATTGCGGTGCCATAGGCGAGGCATAGCCGTGCCATAGCCCTACCATTGCCGTGCCATTGCCATGCCATTGTCATGCCATTGGGATGCCATTGCCGTGCCATTGCCGTGCCATTGCTGTGCTATTTCCGTGCCATTGCCGTGCCATTACCTTGCCATTGCCGTGCCATTTTCTTGCCATTGCCGTGCCATTGCCATGCCATTGCCGTGCCATTGCCATGCCATTGTCATGCCATTGCGGTGCCATTGCCGTGCCATTGCCTTGCCATTGCCGTGCCATTGCCGTGCTATTACCTTGCCATTGCCTTGACATTGCCGTGCCATTGCCGCGCCATTGCCCTGCCATTAACGTGCCATTGCCTTGCCATTGCCTTGCCATTGCCGTGTCATTGCCGTGCCATTGTCATGCCATTGCGGTGCCATAGGCGTGGCATAGCCGTGCCATAGCCCTACCATTGCCGTGCCATTGCCATGCCATTGTCATGCCATTGGGATGCCATTGCCGTGCCATTGCCGTGCCATTGCTGTGCTATTTCCGTGCCATTGCCGTGCCATTACCTTGCCATTGCCGTGCCATTTTCTTGCCATTGCCGTGCCATTGCCATGCCATTGTCTTGCCATTTCCGTGCCATTGCCATTAAAATTAAAAAAAGAAAAAATCAGTAAAGAAATCTTAGAGTCTGATAATAAACAAAGAACAATATGGAGAATAATAAAAAAAGGTGTAAACAATATCAATAGCAATGGAATGGTAAGTGTGATTTCCCCAGAATCTCACAACGACTACTTTGTGCATGTAGCCGACGATTTATTATCAAATATTCCCCCATCAAAGTACTCACACAGTGTTTATCTAAAGAAATTACCAATCAACAATGAACAATCACTCTTTTTATTTGCTGTTGAGGAATCCGAGGTAGAAGATATTATAAAGGCATTAAAAAAGTCAAAATCATTAGACCTATATAATCAATCGGTTTGTATGTACAAAGAAAATGTTTTGTGTTTAGCTGCCCCGATAGCTCATATTGCAAACATCATATTAAAGACGGGCATATTTCCTAATAAATTGAAACAAGCCAAAATTATACCTTTATATAAATCGGGTGAAATTAATGATAGATCAAATTATAGACCCATTGCACTTCTCCCCATTTTGGCCAAAATTATAGAAAAAATTATTGCAGTTCGAATTCTAAATTTCTTTGAAATCAACCATATTTTTACGGACAGACAGTTTGGGTTCAGAAAAGGAAGGGACACGTCGGGAGCCGTGCTGAATCTCATTAATTATATAACAGAATCATTGGAAAACAAAAAATCTTCCTTTGCACTATTTCTTGATTTAAGTAAGGCGTTCGACTGTGTCTCAAAAAGCATTTTACTCGATAAACTAGAGTATTACGGTTGCAGGGGAGTAACTCTAAAACTAATGTCATCCTACTTATCTGACAGATCTCAATGTGTATTTTGCAAAGGTCAGTATAGCCAGATGTCTTCAATTCAACATGGTGTCCCACAAGGAAGTGTATTGGGACCGTTATTATTTTTAATCTATGTTAACGATTTGCCTAATGCCATCCCAGTTTTCACGACTTTATTTGCAGACGATACGACCTTTGCAAACCACGTAGAAGATGAAACTCTAGTCAATCAGTTACAAACCAACATTATCAACCAAGCCTCAGATTGGTTCCAGGCAAATAAGCTTTGTTTAAACCAAAATAAAACTACCACTTTACTATTTTCAAATAAACAAAATATCTGTGAAACCGTCAAATTTTTAGGCCTTACGTTGGATAACAAACTAACTTGGCAAGCACATGTTGACAATCTTTCAATTAAGTTATCAAGAACAATTTATATAATTAGACAAATAAAAAATCGAGTAAACTTGGATGCTGCCATTACTGCATACCACGCATTATTTCATAGTGTAATGACGTACGGTCTAATAAACTGGGGTACCTCTACACATATTAAAAAAATTTTCATTGTACAAAAAAGAGCCTTGAGAGTGTTGGCGGGAGCGAGTCAGTTAGACAGCTGTAAACCATTGTTTAAAAAATATAACATATTAACGCTACCGTCAGCAATACTATATTGTAATCTATTACACATAAAAGAACATTATGGCGATTATACAAAAAACGGCGATGCCCATGGTTACGACACCCGCAGTCGAGGCGATATACAGGTTCCGCAGCAGAGACTAACGTCCACTAAACGAAGTAATTTCGGAATAGGATTATTTAATTCGCTTCCTAGTACTCTCAAAAATGCCCCAACCAAACTCTTCAAAGTCAAGCTTAAAAAACATCTTCTGGCCAATGTCTACTATGAACTTTCCGATTTCAGATTTGTTGAAAATTAAGACCGTCTTGTTTTATTGACTTTAGTATTTTTGTTGTTACTGTATTTTTCTGTAGATGACTATTTCTGTAAATGCATTGTATTTTTTTTATTTTTATATTTTTATATAACTGGAATTGTGACATATCTAAGCACCACGGTGTATATTATGATGAATAAATACTACTACTACTACTACTACTATTGCCATGCCATTGTCATGCCATTGCGGTGCCATTGCCGTTCCATTGCCGTGCCATTGCCGTGCCATTAACGTGCCATTGCCTTGCCATTGCCTTGCCATTGCCGTGTCATTGCCGTGCCATTGCCGTGCCATTGCCGTGCCATTAACGTACCATTGCCTTACCATTGCCGTGACATTGCCGTGCCATTGCCGTGCCATTGCCATGCCATTGTCATGCCATTGCGGTGCCATTGCTGTGCCATTGCCGTGCAATTGCCGTGCCATTGCCGTGCCATTACCTTGCCATTGCCATGCCATTGTCATGCCATTGCGTGCCATTGTCATGCCATTGCGTGCCATTGCCGTGCAATTGCCTTGCCATTGCCGTGCCATTTTCTTGCCATTGCCATGCCATTGTCATGCCATTGCGGTGCCATTGCCGTGCCATTGCCGTGCCATTGACGTGCCATTGCTTTGTTATTGCCTTGCCATTGCCGTGCCATTGCCGTGCAATTGCCGTGTCATTGCCGTGCCATTGCCGTGCCATTTCCGTGCCATTGCCTTGCCGTGTCATTGCCGTGCCATTGCCGTGCCATTGCCGTGCCATTGCCATGCCATTGTCATGCCATTACGGTGTCATTGCCGTGCCATAGGCGTGCCATTGCCTTGCCATTGCCGTGCCATTGCCGTGCCATTGCCGTGCAATTGCCGTGTCATTGCCGTGCCATTGCCGTGCCATTTCCGTGCCATTGCCTTGCCATTGCCGTGCCATTGCCGTGCCATTGCCGTGCAATTGCCTTGCCATTGCCGTGTTATTGCCGTGCCATTGCCATGCCATTGTCATGCCATTGTGGTGCCATTGCCGTGCCATTGCCGTGCCATTGCCGTGCCATTGCCGTGCCATTGCCATGCCATTGTCATGCCATTGTGGTGCCATGGCCGTGCCATTGCCGTTCCATTGTTTTGCCATTGCCGTGCCATTGCTGTGCCATTGCCGTGCCATTGCCGTGCCATTGCCGTACCATTGCCGTGCCATTGCCGTGCCATTGCCATGCCATTGTCATGCCTTTGTGGTGATATTGCCGTGCCATTGCCATGCCATTGCCGTGCCATTGCCGTGCCATTGCCATTCCATTGTCATGCCATTGTGGTGCCATGGCCGTGCCATTGCCGTGCCATTGTCTTGTCATTTCCGTGCCATTGTCATGCCATTGCGGTGCCATTGCCGTGCCATTCAGTGCCACTGTCTTGCCATTTCCGTGCCATTGTCATGCCATTGCGGTGCCATTGCCTTGCCATTGCCGTCCCATTGCCGTGCCATTACCTTGCCATTGCCATACCATTGTCATGCCATTTCGGTGGCATGGCCGTGCTATTGCCGTGCCATTGCCGTGACATTGCTGTGCCATTGCCATGGCATTGTCATGCCATTGCGGTGCCATTGCCGTGCCATTGCCGTGCCATTGCTGTGCCATTACCTTGCCATTGCCATGCCATTGTCATGCCATTGGGATGCCATTGCCGTGCCATTGCCGTGCCATTGCTGTGCTATTTCCGTGCCATTGCCGTGCCATTACCTTGCCATTGCCGTGCCATTTTCTTGCCATTGCCGTGCCATTGCCGTGCCATTGCCATGCCATTGTCTTGCCATTGCCGTGCCATTGCCATGCCATTGTCATGCCATTGCGGTGCCATTGCCGTTCCATTGCCGTGTTATTGCCGTGCCATTGACTTGTCATTTCCGTGCCATTGTCATGCAATTGGGATGCCATTGCCTTGGCATTGCCGTGCCATTGCGGTGCCATTGCCGTGCAATTGCCTTGCCATTGCCGTGCCATTGCCGTGCCATTGTCTTGCCATTGCCGTGCCATTGCCGTGCCATTGCCGTGGCATTGCCATGCCATTGTCATGCCAATGCGGTGCCATTGCCGTGCAATTGCCGAGCCATTGCCATGCCATTGTCATGCCATTGCGGTGCCATTGCCGTGCCATTGCCGTGCCATTGCCGTGCCATTGCCGTGCCATTGCCGTGCTATAGCCGTGCCATTGCCGTGCCATTACCTTGCCATTACAGTGCCATTGCCGTGCCGTTGCCGTGCCATTGCCTTGCCATTGCCGCGCCATTAACGTGTCCTTGATTTGCCATTGCCGTGCCATTGCCGTGCCATTGCCGTGCCATTGCCTTGCCATTGCCGTGCCATTGCCGTGCTATTACCTTGCCATTGCCTTGACATTGCCGTGCCATTGCCGCGCCATTGCCCTGCCATTAACGTGCCATTGCCTTGCCATTGCCTTGCCATTGCCGTGTCATTGCCGTGCCATTGTCATGCCATTGCGGTGCCATAGGCGTGGCATAGCCGTGCCATAGCCCTACCATTGCCGTGCCATTGCCATGCCATTGTCATGCCATTGGGATGCCATTGCCGTGCCATTGCCGTGCCATTGCTGTGCTATTTCCGTGCCATTGCCGTGCCATTACCTTGCCATTGCCGTGCCATTTTCTTGCCATTGCCGTGCCATTGCCATGCCATTGTCTTGCCATTGCCGTGCCATTGCCATGCCATTGTCATGCCATTGCGGTGCCATTGCCGTTTCATTGCCTTGCCATTGCCGTGCCATTAACGTGCCATTGCCTTGCCATTGCCTTGCCATTGCCGTGTCATTGCCGTGCCATTGCCGTGCCATTGCCGTGCCATTAACGTACCATTGCCTTACCATTGCCGTGACATTGCCGTGCCATTGCCGTGCCATTGCCATGCCATTGTCATGCCATTGCGGTGCCATTGCTGTGCCATTGCCGTGCAATTGCCGTGCCATTGCCGTGCCATTACCTTGCCATTGCCATGCCATTGTCATGCCATTGCGTGCCATTGTCATGCCATTGCGTGCCATTGCCGTGCAATTGCCTTGCCATTGCCGTGCCATTTTCTTGCCATTGCCATGCCATTGTCATGCCATTGCGGTGCCATTGCCGTGCCATTGCCGTGCCATTGACGTGCCATTGCTTTGTTATTGCCTTGCCATTGCCGTGCCATTGCCGTGCCATTGCCATGCCATTGTCATGCCATTGCGGTGCCATTGCCATGCCATTGCCGTGCCATTGCCGTGCCATTGTCATGCCATTGCGGTGCCATTGCTGTGCCATTGCCGTGCCATTGCCGTGCCATTGCCGTGCCATTACCTTGCCATTGCCATGCCACTGTCATGCCATTGCGGTGCCATTGCCGTGCCATTGCCGTGCCATTGCCGTGCCATTGCTTTGACATTGCCGTGCCATTGCCGTGCCATTTCCTTTCCATTGCCATGCCATTGTCATGCCATTGCATTGCCATTGCCGTGCCATTGCCGTGCCATTGACGTGCCATTGCCGTGCCATTTCCGTGCCATTGCCTTGTTATTGCCTTGCCATTGCCTTGCCATTGCCTTGCCATTGCCGTGCCATTGCCGTGCCATTGCCGTGCAATTGCCTTGCCATTGCCGTGTTATTGCCGTGCCATTGCCATGCCATTGTCATGCCATTGTGGTGCCATTGCCGTGCCATTGCCGTGCCATTGCCGTGCCATTGCCATGCCATTGTCATGCCATTGTGGTGCCATGGCCGTGCCATTGCCGTTCCATTGTTTTGCCATTGCCGTGCCATTGCCGTGCCATTGCCGTGCCATTGCCGTGCCATTGCCGTGCCATTGCCGTGCCATTGCCATGCCATTGTCATGCCATTGTGGTGCCATTGCCGTGCCATTGCCGTGCCATTGCCGTGCCATTGCCATGCCATTGTCATGCCATTGTGGTGCCATGGCCGTGCCATTGCCGTGCCATTGCTGTGCCATTGCCGTGCAATTGCCTTGCCATTGCCGTGCTATTGCCGTGCCATTGTCATGCCATTGCGATGCCATTGCCATGCCATTGCGGTGCCATTGCCGTGCCATTGCCGTGCAATTGCCGTGTCATTGCCGTGCCATTGCCGTGCCATTGCCGTGCCATTGCCGTGCCATTGCCGTGCCATTGCCGTGCCATTGCCGTGCCATAACCGTGCCATTGTCTTGCCATTGCCGTGCCATTGCCGTTCCATTGCCATGCCATTGTCATTCCATTGCGGTGCCATTGCCTTGCCATTGCCGTGCCATTGCCGTGCCATTGCCATGCCATTGTCATGCCATTGCCGTGCCATTGCCGTGTTATTGCCGTGCCATTGCCATGCCATTGTCATGCCATTGCGGTGCCATTTCCGTGCCATTGCCGTGCAATTGCCGTTCCATTGCTGTGCCATTGCCGTGCCCTTACCTTGCCATTGCCATGTCATTACCATGCCATTGTCATGCCATTGCGGTGCCATTGCCGTGCCATTGCCGTGAAATTGCCGTTCCATTGCCGTGCCATTGCCGTGCCATTGCCTTGGCATTGCCGTGCCATTGCGGTGCCATTGCCGTGCAATTGCCTTGCCATTGCCGTGCCATTGCCGTGCCATTGTCTTGCCATTGCCGTTCCATTGCCGTGCCATTGCCGTGGCATTGCCATGCCATTGTCATGCCAATGCGGTGCCATTGCCGTGCAATTGCCGAGCCATTGCCATGCCATTGTCATGCCAGTGCGGTGCCATTGCTGTGCCATTGCCGTGCCATTGCCGTGCCATTACCTTGCCATTGCCGAGCCATTGCCATGCCATTGTCATGCCATTGCGGTGCCATTGCTGTGCCATTGCCGTGCCATTGCCGTGCCATTGCCGTGCCATTACCTTGCCATTGCCATGCCATTGCCGTGCCATTGCCGTGCCATTGTCATGCCATTGCGGTGTCATTGCTGTGCCATTGCCGTGCCATTGCCGTGCCATTGCCGTGCCATTACCTTGCCATTGCCATGCCATTGTCATGCCATTGCGGTGCCATTGCCGTGCCATTGCCGTGCCATTGCCGTGCCATTGCTTTGACATTGCCGTGCCATTGCCGTGCCATTTCCTTTCCATTGCCATGCCATTGTCATGCCATTGCATTGCCATTGCCGTGCCATTGCCGTGCCATTGACGTGCCATTGCCGTGCCATTTCCGTGCCATTGCCTTGTTATTGCCTTGCCATTGCCTTGCCATTGCCTTGCCATTGCCGTGCCATTGCCGTGCCATTGCCGTGCAATTGCCTTGCCATTGCCGTGTTATTGCCGTGCCATTGCCATGCCATTGTCATGCCATTGTGGTGCCATTGCCGTGCCATTGCCGTGCCATTGCCGTGCCATTGCCGTGCCATTGCCGTGCCATTGCCATGCCATTGTCATGCCATTGTGGTGCCATGGCCGTGCCATTGCCGTTCCATTGTTTTGCCATTGCCGTGCCATTGCCGTGCCATTGCCATGCCATTGCCGTGCCATTGCCGTGCCATTGCCGTGCCATTGCCATGCCATTGTCATGCCATTGTGGTGCCATTGCCGTGCCATTGCCGTGCCATTGCCGTGCCATTGCCGTGCCATTGCCATGCCATTGTCATGCCATTGTGGTGCCATGGCCGTGCCATTGCCGTGCCATTGCTGTGCCATTGCCGTGCAATTGCCTTGCCATTGCCGTGCTATTGCCGTGCCATTGTCATGCCATTGCGATGCCATTGCCGTGACATTGCCGTGCCATTGCCGTGCCATTGCCGTGCCATTGCCATGCCATTGCGATGCCATTGCGGTGCCATTGCCGTGCCATTGCCGTGCAATTGCCGTGTCATTGCCGTGCCATTGCCGTGCCATTGCCGTGCCATTGCCGTGCCATTGCCGTGCCATTGCCGTGCCATAACCGTGCCATTGTTTTGCCATTGCCGTGCCATTGCCGTTCCATTGCCATGCCATTGTCATTCCATTGCGGTGCCATTGCCTTGCCATTGCCGTGCCATTGCCGTGCCATTGCCATGCCATTGTCATGCCATTGCCGTGCCATTGCCGTGTTATTGCCGTGCCATTGTCTTGCCATTGCCGTGCCATTGCCGTGCCATTGCCGTGCCATTGCCATGCCATTGTCATGCCATTGCGGTGCCATTTCCGTGCCATTGCCGTGCCATTGCCGTTCTATTGCTGTGCCATTGCCGTGCCCTTACCTTGCCATTGCCATGTCATTACCATGCCATTGTCATGCCATTGCGGTGCCATTGCCGTGCCATTGCCGTGAAATTGCCGTTCCATTGCCGTGCCATTGCCGTGCCATTGCCTTGGCATTGCCGTGCCATTGCGGTGCCATTGCCGTGCAATTGCCTTGCCATTGCCGTGCCATTGCCGTGCCATTGTCTTGCCATTGCCGTGCCATTGCCGTGCCATTGCCGTGGCATTTCCATGCCATTGTCATGCCATTGCGGTGCCATTGCCGTGCCATTGCCGTTCCATTGCCGTGCCATTGCCGTGCCATTGCCTTGGCATGGCCGTGCCATTGCGGTGCCATTGCCGTGCAATTGCCTTGCCATTGCCGTGCCATTGCCGTGCCATTGTCTTGCCATTGCCGTGCCATTGCCGTGCAATTGCCGAGCCATTGCCATGCCATTGTCATGCCATTGCGGTGTCATTGCCGTGCCATTGCCGTGCCATTGCCGTGCCATTGCCGTGCTATAGCCGTGCCATTGCCGTGCCATTACCTTGCCATTACAGTGCCATTGCCGTGCCGTTGCCGTGCCATTGCCTTGCCATTGCCGCGCCATTAACGTGCCCTTGATTTGCCATTGCCGTGCCATTGCCGTGCCATTGCCGTGCCATTGCCTTGCCATTGCCGTGCCATTGCCGTGCCATTGACGTACCATTGCTTTGTTATTGCCTTGCCATTGCCGTGCCATTGCCGTGCCATTGCTGTGACATTGCCGTGCCATTGCCGCGCCATTGCCGTGCAATTGCCTTGCCATTGCCGTGCCATTTCCTTTCCATTGCCATGCCATTGTCATGCCATTGCGGTGCCATTGCTGTGCCATTGCGGTGCCATTGCCGTGCCATTGCCGTGCCATTGCTTTGACATTGCCGTGCCATTGCCGTGCCATTTCCTTTCCATTGCCGTGCCATTGCCGCGCCATTGCCGTGCAATTGCCTTGCCATTGCCGTGCCATTTCCTTTCCATTGCCATGCCATTGTCATGCCATTGCGGTGCCATTGCCGTGCCATTGCCGTGCCATTGCTTTGACATTGCCGTGCCATTGCCGTGCCATTTCCTTTCCATTGCCATGCCATTGTCATGCCATTACATTGCCATTGCCGTGCCATTGCCGTGCCATTGCCGTGCCATTGACGTGCCATTGCCGTGCCATTTCCGTGCCATTGCCTTGTTATTGCCTTGCCATTGCCGTGCCATTTACGTGTCATTACCTTGCCATTGCCATGCCATTGTCATGCCATTGCGGTGCCATTGCCGTGCCATTGCTGTGCCATTGCCTTGCCACAGCCGTGCCATTGCCGTGCCATTGCCGTGCTATTGCCATGCCATTGTCATGCCATTGCGGTGCCATTGCCTTGCCATTGCCGTGCCATTGCCGTGCCATTGCCTTGCCATTGCCGTACCATTGCCGAGCCATTGCCGTGCAATTGCCTTGCCATTGCCGCGCCATTGCCGTGCAATTGCCTTGCCATTGCCGTGCCATTGCCGTGCCATTGTCTTGCCATTGCCGTGCCATTGCCGTGCCATTGCCGTGCCATTGCCATGCCATTGTCATGCCAATGCGGTGCCATTGCCGTGCCATTGTCTTGCCATTGCCGTGCCATTGCCGTGCCATTGCCGTGCCATTGCCGTGCCATTGTCTTGCCATTTCCGTGCCATTGTCATGCCATTGCGGTGCCATTGCCGTGCCATTCAGTGCCATTGTCTTGCCATTTCCGTGCCATTGTTATGCCATTGCGGTGCCATTGCCTTGCCATTGCCGTCTCATTGCCGTGCCATTACCTTGCCATTGCCATACCATTGTCATTCCATTTCGGTGGCATTGCCGTGCTATTGCCGTGCCATTGCCGTGCCATTGCTGTGCCATTGGCGTGCCATTGCCGTGCCATTGCCTTGCCATTGCCGTGCCATTGCCGTGCCATTACCTTGCCATTGCCATGCCATTGCCGTGCCATTGCCGTGACATTGCCGTGCCATTGCCGTGCCATTGCCGTGCCAGTGCCGTGCCATTGCCATGCCATTGTCATGCCATTGCGGTGCCATTGCCGTTCCATTGCCGTGCCATTGCCGTGCCATAGGCGGGCCATTGCCTTGCCATTGCCGTGCCATTGCCGTGCAATTGCGGTGTCATTGCCGTGCCATTGCCGTGCCATTGCCTTGCAATTGCCGTGCCATTGCTGTGCTATTGCCTTGCCATTGCCGTGTCGTTGCGGTGCCATTGCCGTGCCATTGCCGTGCCATTGCCGTGCCATTAACGTGCCATTGCCTTACCATTGCCCTGCCATTGCCGTGCCATTGCCGTGACATTGCCGTGCCATTGCCGTGCCCTTGCCGTGCCATTGCCATGCCATTGCCATGCCATTGTCATGCCATTGCCGTTCCATTGCCGTTCCATTGCCGTGCCATTGCCGTGCCATTGCCTTGGCATTGCCGTGCCATTGCGGTGCCATTGCCGTGCAATTGCCTTGCCATTGCCGTGCCATTGCCGTGCCATTGTCTTGCCATTGCCGTGCCATTGCCGTGCCATTGCCGTGGCATTTCCATGCCATTGTCATGCCATTGCGGTGCCATTGCCGTGCCATTGCCGTTCCATTGCCGTGCCATTGCCGTGCCATTGCCTTGGCATGGCCGTGCCATTGCGGTGCCATTGCCGTGCAATTGCCTTGCCATTGCCGTGCCATTGCCGTGCCATTGTCTTGCCATTGCCGTGCCATTGCCGTGCAATTGCCGAGCCATTGCCATGCCATTGTCATGCCATTGCGGTGTCATTGCCGTGCCATTGCCGTGCCATTGCCGTGCCATTGCCGTGCTATAGCCGTGCCATTGCCGTGCCATTACCTTGCCATTACAGTGCCATTGCCGTGCCGTTGCCGTGCCATTGCCTTGCCATTGCCGCGCCATTAACGTGCCCTTGATTTGCCATTGCCGTGCCATTGCCGTGCCATTGCCGTGCCATTGCCTTGCCATTGCCGTGCCATTGCCGTGCCATTGACGTACCATTGCTTTGTTATTGCCTTGCCATTGCCGTGCCATTGCCGTGCCATTGCTGTGACATTGCCGTGCCATTGCCGCGCCATTGCCGTGCAATTGCCTTGCCATTGCCGTGCCATTTCCTTTCCATTGCCATGCCATTGTCATGCCATTGCGGTGCCATTGCTGTGCCATTGCGGTGCCATTGCCGTGCCATTGCCGTGCCATTGCTTTGACATTGCCGTGCCATTGCCGTGCCATTTCCTTTCCATTGCCGTGCCATTGCCGCGCCATTGCCGTGCAATTGCCTTGCCATTGCCGTGCCATTTCCTTTCCATTGCCATGCCATTGTCATGCCATTGCGGTGCCATTGCCGTGCCATTGCCGTGCCATTGCTTTGACATTGCCGTGCCATTGCCGTGCCATTTCCTTTCCATTGCCATGCCATTGTCATGCCATTGCATTGCCATTGCCGTGCCATTGCCGTGCCATTGCCGTGCCATTGACGTGCCATTGCCGTGCCATTTCCGTGCCATTGCCTTGTTATTGCCTTGCCATTGCCGTGCCATTTACGTGTCATTACCTTGCCATTGCCATGCCATTGTCATGCCATTGCGGTGCCATTGCCGTGCCATTGCTGTGCCATTGCCTTGCCACAGCCGTGCCATTGCCGTGCCATTGCCGTGCTATTGCCATGCCATTGTCATGCCATTGCGGTGCCATTGCCTTGCCATTGCCGTGCCATTGCCGTGCCATTGCCTTGCCATTGCCGTACCATTGCCGAGCCATTGCCGTGCAATTGCCTTGCCATTGCCGCGCCATTGCCGTGCAATTGCCTTGCCATTGCCGTGCCATTGCCGTGCCATTGTCTTGCCATTGCCGTGCCATTGCCGTGCCATTGCCGTGCCATTGCCATGCCATTGTCATGCCAATGCGGTGCCATTGCCGTGCCATTGTCTTGCCATTGCCGTGCCATTGCCGTGCCATTGCCGTGCCATTGTCTTGCCATTTCCGTGCCATTGTCATGCCATTGCGGTGCCATTGCCGTGCCATTCAGTGCCATTGTCTTGCCATTTCCGTGCCATTGTTATGCCATTGCGGTGCCATTGCCTTGCCATTGCCGTCTCATTGCCGTGCCATTACCTTGCCATTGCCATACCATTGTCATTCCATTTCGGTGGCATTGCCGTGCTATTGCCGTGCCATTGCCGTGCCATTGCTGTGCCATTGGCGTGCCATTGCCGTGCCATTGCCTTGCCATTGCCGTGCCATTGCCGTGCCATTACCTTGCCATTGCCATGCCATTGCCGTGCCATTGCCGTGACATTGCCGTGCCATTGCCGTGCCATTGCCGTGCCAGTGCCGTGCCATTGCCATGCCATTGTCATGCCATTGCGGTGCCATTGCCGTTCCATTGCCGTGCCATTGCCGTGCCATAGGCGGGCCATTGCCTTGCCATTGCCGTGCCATTGCCGTGCAATTGCGGTGTCATTGCCGTGCCATTGCCGTGCCATTGCCTTGCAATTGCCGTGCCATTGCTGTGCTATTGCCTTGCCATTGCCGTGTCGTTGCGGTGCCATTGCCGTGCCATTGCCGTGCCATTGCCGTGCCATTAACGTGCCATTGCCTTACCATTGCCCTGCCATTGCCGTGCCATTGCCGTGACATTGCCGTGCCATTGCCGTGCCCTTGCCGTGCCATTGCCATGCCATTGCCATGCCATTGTCATGCCATTGCCGTTCCATTGCCGTGCGATTGCCGTGCCATTAACGTGCCATTGCCTTGCCATTGCCTTGCCATTGCCGTGTCATTGCCGTGCCACTGCTGTGCCATTGCCGTGCCAGTAACGTGCCATTGCCTTGCCATTGCCCTGCCATTGCCGTGCCATTGCCGTGCCATTGCCGTGCCATTGCCGTGCCATTGCCGTGCCATTGCCGTGCCATTGCCGTGCCATTGCCGTGCCATTACCTTGCCATTGCCATGCCATTGTCATGCCATTGCGATGCCATTGCCGTGCCATTTCCGTGCCATTGCCGTGCCATTGCCGTGCCATTGCCGTGCCATTGCCGTGCCATTGCCGTGCCATTGCCATGCCATTGTCATGCCATTGCGGTGCCATTGCCGTGCCATTGCTGTGCAATTGCCGTGCAATTGCCGTGCAATTGCCATGCCATTACCTTGCCATTGCCATGCCATTGTCATGCCATTGCGATGCCATTACCGTGACATTGCCGTGCCATTGCCGTGCTATTGCCGTGCCATTGCCATTCCATTGTCATGCCATTGCGGTGCCATTGCTGTGCCATTGCCGTGCAATTGCCGTGTCATTGCCGTGTTATTGCCGTGCCATTGCCGTGCCATTGCCGTGCCATTGCCTTGCTATTACCTTGCCATTGCCGTGCCATTTTCTTGCCATTGCCGTGCCATTGCCGTGCCATTGTCTTGCCATTGCCGTTCCATTGCCGTGCCATTGCCGTGCCATAGGCGTGCCATTGCCTTGCCATTGCCTTGCCATTGCCGTGCCATTGCCGTTCTATTGCCGTGCCATTGCCGTGCCATAGGCGTGCCATTGCCTTGCCATTGCCGTGCCATTGCCGTGCCATTGCCGTGCAATTGCGGTGTCATTGCCGTGCCATTGCCGTGCCATTTCCGTGCCATTGCCTTGCCATTGCCGTGCCATTGCCGTGCTATTACCTTGCCATTGCCGTGTCATTGCCGTGCCGTTGCCGCGCCATTGCCCTGCCATTAACGTGCCATTGCCTTGCCATTGCCTTGCCATTGCCGTGTCATTGCCGTGCCATTGCCGTGCCATTGCCGTGCCATTAACGTACCATTGCCTTACCATTGCTCTGCCATTGCTGTGCCATTGCCGTGCTATTGCCGTGCCATTGCCGTGCCATTGCCGTGCTATTACCGTGTCATTGCCGTTCCATTGCCGTGACATTGCCGTGCCATTGCCGTGCCATTGCCATGCCATTGTCATGCCATTGCGGTGCCATTGCTGTGCCATTGCCGTGCAATTGTCGTGCCATTACCGTGCCATTACCTTGCCATTGCCATGCCATTGTCATGCCATTGCGTGCCATTGCCGTGCAATTGCCTTGCCATTGCCGTGCCATTTTCTTTCCATTGCCATGCCATTGTCATGCCATTGCGGTGCCATTGCCGTGCCATTGCCGTGCCATTGACGTACCATTGCTTTGTTATTGCCTTGCCATTGCCGTGCCATTGCCGTGACATTGCTTTGACATTGCCGTGCCATTGCCGCGCCATTGCCGTGCAATTGCCTTGCCATTGCCGTGCCATTTCCTTTCCATTGCCATGCCATTGTCATGCCATTGCGGTGCCATTGCCATGCCATTGCCGTGCCATTGCCGTGCTATTACCGTGTCATTGCCATTCCATTGCCGTGCCATTGCTGTGCCATTGCCGTGCCATTGTCATGCCATTGCGGTGCCATTGCTGTGCCATTGCCGTGCCATTGCCGTGCCATTGCCGTGCCATTACCTTGCCATTGCCATGCCATTGTCATGCCATTGCGGTGCCATTGCCGTGCCATTGCCGTGCCATTGCTTTGACATTGCCGTGCCATTGCCGTGCCATTTCCTTTCCATTGCCATGCCATTGTCATGCCATTGCATTGCCATTGCCGTGCCATTGCCGTGCCATTGACGTGCCATTGCCGTGCCATTTCCGTGCCATTGCCTTGTTATTGCCTTGCCATTGCCGTGCCATTTCCGTGTCATTACCTTGCCATTGCCATGCCATTGTCATGCCATTGCGGTGCCATTGCCGTGCCATTGCTGTGCCATTGCCTTGCCATTGCCGTGCCATTGCCGTGCCATTGACGTGCCATTGCCTTGTTATTGCCTTGCCATTGCCGTGCCATTTCCGTGTCATTACCTTGCCATTGCCATGCCATTGTCATGCCATTGCGGTGCCATTGCCGTGCCATTGCTGTGCCATTGCATTGCCATTGCCGTGCCATTGCCGTGCCATTGACGTGCCATTGCCGTGCCATTTCCGTGCCATTGCCTTGTTATTGCCTTGCCATTGCCGTGCCATTTCCGTGTCATCACCTTGCCATTGCCGTGCCATTGCCGTGCCATTGCCATGCCATTGTCATGCCATTGCGGTGCCATTGCCGTGCCATTGCCGTGCCATTGCCGTGCCATTGCCTTGCCATTGCCGTACCATTGCGGAGCCATTGCCGTGCAATTGCCTTGCCATTGCCGCGCCATTGCCGTGCAATTGCCTTGCCATTGCCGTGCCATTGCCGTGCCATTGTCTTGCCATTGCCGTGCCATTGCCGTGCCATTGCCGTGCCATTGCCATGCCATTGTCATGCCAATGCGGTGCCATTGCCGTGCCATTGTCTTGCCATTGCCGTGCCATTGCCGTGCCATTGCCGTGCCATTGTCTTGCCATTTCCGTGCCATTGTCATGCCATTGCGGTGCCATTGCCGTGCCATTCAGTGCCATTGTCTTGCCATTTCCGTGCCATTGTTATGCCATTGCGGTGCCATTGCCTTGCCATTGCCGTCTCATTGCCGTGCCATTACCTTGCCATTGCCATACCATTGTCATTCCATTTCGGTGGCATTGCCGTGCTATTGCCGTGCCATTGCCGTGCCATTGCTGTGCCATTGGCGTGCCATTGCCGTGCCATTGCCTTGCCATTGCCGGGCCATTGCCGTGCCATTGCCGTGCCATTTCCGTGCCATTGCCTTGTTATTGCCTTGCCATTGCCGTGCCATTTCCGTGTCATTACCTTGCCATTGCCATGCCATTGTCATGCCATTGCGGTGCCATTGCCGTGCCATTGCTGTGCCATTGCCTTGCCACAGCCGTGCCATTGCCGTGCCATTGCCGTGCCATTGCCATGCCATTGTCATGCCATTGCATTGCCATTGCCGTGCCATTGCCGTGCCATTGACGTGCCATTGCCGTGCCATTTCCGTGCCATTGCCTTGTTATTGCCTTGCCATTGCCGTGCCATTTCCGTGTCATTACCTTGCCATTGCCATGCCATTGTCATGCCATTGCGGTGCCATTGCCGTGCCATTGCTGTGCCATTGCCTTGCCACAGCCGTGCCATTGCCGTGCCATTGCCGTGCCATTGCCA
The DNA here is from genome assembly GCA_940337035.1 of Agriotes lineatus. NCBI lineage: Eukaryota > Metazoa > Arthropoda > Insecta > Coleoptera > Elateridae > Agriotes > Agriotes lineatus. Next base: position 88,709 of record CALNHX010001217.1, on the reverse strand, counting down.
TGCCATTGTCATGCCATTGCGGTGCCATTGCCGTGCCATTGCCGTGCCATTGCCGTGCCATTGCCTTGCCATTGCCGTACCATTGCCGAGCCATTGCCGTGCAATTGCCTTGCCATTGCCGCGCCATTGCCGTGCAATTGCCTTGCCATTGCCGTGCCATTGCCGTGCCATTGTCTTGCCATTGCCGTGCCATTGCCGTGCCATTGCCGTGCCATTGCCATGCCATTGTCATGCCAATGCGGTGCCATTGCCGTGCCATTGTCTTGCCATTGCCGTGCCATTGCCGTGCCATTGCCGTGCCATTGTCTTGCCATTTCCGTGCCATTGTCATGCCATTGCGGTGCCATTGCCGTGCCATTCAGTGCCATTGTCTTGCCATTTCCGTGCCATTGTTATGCCATTGCGGTGCCATTGCCTTGCCATTGCCGTCTCATTGCCGTGCCATTACCTTGCCATTGCCATACCATTGTCATTCCATTTCGGTGGCATTGCCGTGCTATTGCCGTGCCATTGCCGTGCCATTGCTGTGCCATTGGCGTGCCATTGCCGTGCCATTGCCTTGCCATTGCCGGGCCATTGCCGTGCCATTACCTTGCCATTGCCATGCCATTGTCATGCCATTGCGATGCCATTGCCGTGCCATTCAGTGCCATTGTCTTGCCATTTCCGTGCCATTGTCATGCCATTGCGGTGCCATTGCCTTGCCATAGTTGTGCCATTGCCATGCCATTGTCATGCCATTGCGGTGCCATTGCCGTACCATTGCCGTGCCATTGCCGTGCCATTGCCTCCCCATTGCCGTGCCATTGCCGTGCCATGGCCGTGCCATTGCCGTGCCATTGCCGTGCCATAACCGTGCCATAGCCGTGCCATTGCCGTGCCATTACCTTGCTATTGCCGTGCCATTTTCCTGCCATTGCCGTGCCATTGCCGTGCCATTGTCTTGCCATTGCCGTGCCATTGCCGTGCCATTGCCATGCCATTGTCATTCCATTGCGGTGCCATTGCCGTTCCATTGCCGTGCTATTGCCGTGCCATAGGCGTGCCATTGCCTTGCCATTGCCGTGCCATTGCCGTGCCATTGCCGTGCAATTGCGGTGTCATTGCCGTGCCATTGCCGTGCCATTTCCGTGCCATTGCCTTGCCATTGCCCTGCCATTGCCATGCCATTGTCATTCCATTGCGGTGCCATTGCCGTTCCATTGCCGTGCCATTGCCGTGCCATAGGCGTGCCATTGCCTTGCCATTGCCGTGCCATTGCCGTGCCATTGCCGTGCAATTGCGGTGTCATTGCCGTACCATTGCCGTGCCATTTAAGTGCCATTGCCTTGCCATTGCCGTGACATTGCTGTGCCATTGCCATGCCATTGTCATGCCATTGCGGTGCCATTGCCGTGCCATTGCCGTGCCATTGCCGTGCCATTACCATGCCATTGCCATGCCATTGTCATGCCATTGCGATGCCATTGCCGTGCCATTGCCGTGCCATTGCTGTGCTATTTCCGTGCCATTGCCGTGCCATTACCTTGCCATTGGCGTGCCATTTTCTTGCCATTGCCGTGCCATTGCCGTGCAATTGCCGTGCAATTGCGGTGTCATTGCCGTGCCATTGCCGTGCCATTGCCCTGCCATTGCCGTGCCATTGCCGTGCTATTGCCTTGCCATTGCCGTGTCATTGCCGTGTCATTGCCGTGCCATTGCCGTGCTATTGCCGTGCCATTAACGTGCCATTGCCTTACCATTGCCCTGCCATTGCCGTGCCATTGCCGTGACATTGCCGTGCCATTGCCGTGCCATTGCCGTGCCAGTGCCGTGCCATTGCCATGCCATTGTCATGCCATTGCCGTGCCATTGCCGTGCCATAGGCGTGCCATTGCCGTGCCATAGGCGTGCCATTGCCTTGCCATTGCCGTGCCATTGCCGTGCAATTGCGGTGTCATTGCCGTGCCATTGCCGTGCCATTGCCTTTCCATTGCCGTGTCATTGCCGTGCCATTGCTGTGCCATTGCCGTGCCATTAACGTGCCATTGCCTTGCCATTGCCCTGCCATTGCCGTGCCATTGCCGTGCCATTGCCGTGCCATTGCCGTGCCATTGCCGTGCCATTGCCGTGCCATTGCCGTGCCATTGCCGTGCCATTACCTTGCCATTGCCATGCCATTGTCATGCCATTGCGATGCCATTGCCGTGCCATTTCCGTGCCATTGCCGTGCCATTGCCGTGCCATTGCCGTGCCATTGCTTTGACATTGCCGTGCCATTGCCGCGCCATTGCCGTGCCATTGCCGTGCCATTGCCGTGCCATTGCCGTGCCATTACCTTGCCATTGCCATGCCATTGTCATGCCATTGCCGTGCCATTGCCGTGCCATAGGCGTGCCATTGCCGTGCCATTTTCTTTCCATTGCCATGCCATTGTCATGCCATTGCGGTGCCATTGCCGTGCCATTGCCGTGCCATTGCCGTGCCATTGCCGTGCCATTGCCGTGCCATTGCCGTGCCATTGCCGTGCCATTACCTTGCCATTGCCATGCCATTGTCATGCCATTGCCGTGCCATTGCCGTGCCATAGGCGTGCCATTGCCGTGCCATTTTCTTTCCATTGCCATGCCATTGTCATGCCATTGCGGTGCCATTGCCGTGCCATTGCCGTGCCATTGACGTACCATTGCTTTGTTATTGCCTTGCCATTGCCGTGCCATTGCCGTGACATTGCTTTGACATTGCCGTGCCATTGCCGCGCCATTGCCGTGCAATTGCCTTGCCATTGCCGTGCCATTTCCTTTCCATTGCCATGCCATTGTCATGCCATTGCGGTGCCATTGCCATGCCATTGCCGTGCCATTGCCGTCATATTACCGTGTCATTGCCATTCCATTGCCGTGCCATTGCTGTGCCATTGCCGTGCCATTGTCATGCCATTGCGGTGCCATTGCTGTGCCATTGCCGTGCCATTGCCGTGCCATTGCCGTGCCATTACCTTGCCATTGCCATGCCATTGTCATGCCATTGCGGTGCCATTGCCGTGCCATTGCCGTGCCATTGCTTTGACATTGCCGTGCCATTGCCGTGCCATTTCCTTTCCATTGCCATGCCATTGTCATGCCATTGCATTGCCATTGCCGTGCCATTGCCGTGCCATTGACGTGCCATTGCCGTGCCATTTCCGTGCCATTGCCTTGTTATTGCCTTGCCATTGCCGTGCCATTTCCGTGTCATTACCTTGCCATTGCCATGCCATTGTCATGCCATTGCGGTGCCATTGCCGTGCCATTGCTGTGCCATTGCCTTGCCATTGCCGTGCCATTGCCGTGCCATTGACGTGCCATTGCCTTGTTATTGCCTTGCCATTGCCGTGCCATTTCCGTGTCATTACCTTGCCATTGCCATGCCATTGTCATGCCATTGCGGTGCCATTGCCGTGCCATTGCTGTGCCATTGCATTGCCATTGCCGTGCCATTGCCGTGCCATTGACGTGCCATTGCCGTGCCATTTCCGTGCCATTGCCTTGTTATTGCCTTGCCATTGCCGTGCCATTTCCGTGTCATTACCTTGCCATTGCCGTGCCATTGCCGTGCCATTGCCATGCCATTGTCATGCCATTGCGGTGCCATTGCCGTGCCATTGCCGTGCCATTGCCGTGCCATTGCCTTGCCATTGCCGTACCATTGCGGAGCCATTGCCGTGCAATTGCCTTGCCATTGCCGCGCCATTGCCGTGCAATTGCCTTGCCATTGCCGTGCCATTGCCGTGCCATTGTCTTGCCATTGCCGTGCCATTGCCGTGCCATTGCCGTGCCATTGCCATGCCATTGTCATGCCAATGCGGTGCCATTGCCGTGCCATTGTCTTGCCATTGCCGTGCCATTGTCTTGCCATTTCCGTGCCATTGTCATGCCATTGCGGTGCCATTGCCGTGCCATTCAGTGCCATTGTCTTGCCATTTCCGTGCCATTGTTATGCCATTGCGGTGCCATTGCCTTGCCATTGCCGTCTCATTGCCGTGCCATTACCTTGCCATTGCCATACCATTGTCATTCCATTTCGGTGGCATTGCCGTGCTATTGCCGTGCCATTGCCGTGCCATTGCTGTGCCATTGGCGTGCCATTGCCGTGCCATTGCCTTGCCATTGCCGGGCCATTGCCGTGCCATTGCCGTGCCATTTCCGTGCCATTGCCTTGTTATTGCCTTGCCATTGCCGTGCCATTTCCGTGTCATTACGTTGCCATTGCCATGCCATTGTCATGCCATTGCGGTGCCATTGCCGTGCCATTGCTGTGCCATTGCCTTGCCACAGCCGTGCCATTGCCGTGCCATTGCCGTGCCATTGCCATGCCATTGTCATGCCATTGCATTGCCATTGCCGTGCCATTGCCGTGCCATTGACGTGCCATTGCCGTGCCATTTCCGTGCCATTGCCTTGTTATTGCCTTGCCATTGCCGTGCCATTTCCGTGTCATTACCTTGCCATTGCCATGCCATTGTCATGCCATTGCGGTGCCATTGCCGTGCCATTGCTGTGCCATTGCCTTGCCACAGCCGTGCCATTGCCGTGCCATTGCCGTGCCATTGCCATGCCATTGTCATGCCACTGCGGTGCCATTGCCGTGCCATTGCCGTGCCATTGCCGTGCCATTGCCTTGCCATTGCCGTACCATTGCCGAGCCATTGCCGTGCAATTGCCTTGCCATTGCCGCGCCATTGCCGTGCAATTGCCTTGCCATTGCCGTGCCATTGCCGTGCCATTGTCTTGCCATTGCCGTGCCATTGCCGTGCCATTGCCGTGCCATTGCCATGCCATTGTCATGCCAATGCGGTGCCATTGCCGTGCCATTGTCTTGCCATTGCCGTGCCATTGCCGTGCCATTGCCGTGCCATTGTCTTGCCATTTCCGTGCCATTGTCATGCCATTGCGGTGCCATTGCCGTGCCATTCAGTGCCATTGTCTTGCCATTTCCGTGCCATTGTTATGCCATTGCGGTGCCATTGCCTTGCCATTGCCGTCTCATTGCCGTGCCATTACCTTGCCATTGCCATACCATTGTCATTCCATTTCGGTGGCATTGCCGTGCTATTGCCGTGCCATTGCCGTGCCATTGCTGTGCCATTGGCGTGCCATTGCCGTGCCATTGCCTTGCCATTGCCGGGCCATTGCCGTGCCATTACCTTGCCATTGCCATGCCATTGTCATGCCATTGCGATGCCATTGCCGTGCCATTCAGTGCCATTGTCTTGCCATTTCCGTGCCATTGTCATGCCATTGCGGTGCCATTGCCTTGCCATAGTTGTGCCATTGCCATGCCATTGTCATGCCATTGCGGTGCCATTGCCGTACCATTGCCGTGCCATTGCCGTGCCATTGCCTCCCCATTGCCGTGCCATTGCCGTGCCATGGCCGTGCCATTGCCGTGCCATTGCCGTGCCATAACCGTGCCATAGCCGTGCCATGCCGTGCCATTACCTTGCTATTGCCGTGCCATTTTCCTGCCATTGCCGTGCCATTGCCGTGCCATTGTCTTGCCATTGCCGTGCCATTGCCGTGCCATTGCCATGCCATTGTCATTCCATTGCGGTGCCATTGCCGTTCCATTGCCGTGCTATTGCCGTGCATAGGCGTGCCATTGCCTTGCCATTGCCGTGCCATTGCCGTGCCATTGCCGTGCAATTGCGGTGTCATTGCCGTGCCATTGCCGTGCCATTTCCGTGCCATTGCCTTGCCATTGCCCTGCCATTGCCATGCCATTGTCATTCCATTGCGGTGCCATTGCCGTTCCATTGCCGTGCCATTGCCGTGCCATAGGCGTGCCATTGCCTTGCCATTGCCGTGCCATTGCCGTGCCATTGCCGTGCAATTGCGGTGTCATTGCCGTACCATTGCCGTGCCATTTAAGTGCCATTGCCTTGCCATTGCCGTGACATTGCTGTGCCATTGCCATGCCATTGTCATGCCATTGCGGTGCCATTGCCGTGCCATTGCCGTGCCATTGCCGTGCCATTACCTTGCCATTGCCATGCCATTGTCATGCCATTGCGATGCCATTGCCGTGCCATTGCCGTGCCATTGCTGTGCTATTTCCGTGCCATTGCCGTGCCATTACCTTGCCATTGGCGTGCCATTTTCTTGCCATTGCCGTGCCATTGCCGTGCAATTGCCGTGCAATTGCGGTGTCATTGCCGTGCCATTGCCGTGCCATTGCCCTGCCATTGCCGTGCCATTGCCGTGCTATTGCCTTGCCATTGCCGTGTCATTGCCGTGTCATTGCCGTGCCATTGCCGTGCTATTGCCGTGCCATTAACGTGCCATTGCCTTACCATTGCCCTGCCATTGCCGTGCCATTGCCGTGACATTGCCGTGCCATTGCCGTGCCATTGCCGTGCCAGTGCCGTGCCATTACCATGCCATTGTCATGCCATTGCCGTGCCATTGCCGTGCCATAGGCGTGCCATTGCCGTGCCATAGGCGTGCCATTGCCTTGCCATTGCCGTGCCATTGCCGTGCAATTGCGGTGTCATTGCCGTGCCATTGCCGTGCCATTGCCTTTCCATTGCCGTGTCATTGCCGTGCCATTGCTGTGCCATTGCCGTGCCATTAACGTGCCATTGCCTTGCCATTGCCCTGCCATTGCCGTGCCATTGCCGTGCCATTGCCGTGCCATTGCCGTGCCATTGCCGTGCCATTGCCGTGCCATTGCCGTGCCATTGCCGTGCCATTACCTTGCCATTGCCATGCCATTGTCATGCCATTGCGATGCCATTGCCGTGCCATTTCCGTGCCATTGCCGTGCCATTGCCGTGCCATTGCCGTGCCATTGCCGTGCCATTGCCGTGCCATTGCCATGCCATTGTCATGCCATTGCGGTGCCATTGCCGTGCCATTGCTGTGCAATTGCCGTGCAATTGCCGTGCAATTGCCATGCCAATACCTTGCCATTGCCATGCCATTGTCATGCCATTGCGATGCCATTGCCGTGACATTGCCGTGCCATTGCCGTGCTATTGCCGTGCCATTGCCATTCCATTGTCATGCCATTGCGGTGCCATTGCTGTGCCATTGCCGTGCAATTGCCGTGTCATTGCCGTGCCATTGCCGTGCCATTGCCGTGCCATTGCCGTGCCATTGCCTTGCCATTACCTTGCCATTGCCGTGCCATTTTCTTACCATTGCCGTGCCATTGCCGTGCCATTGTCTTGCCATTGCCGTTCCATTGCCGTGCCATTGCCGTGCCATAGGCGTGCCATTGCCTTGCCATTGCCGTGCTATTGCCGTGCCATTGCCGTGCAATTGCGGTGTCATTGCCGTGCCATTGCCGTGCCATTTCCGTGCCATTGCCTTGCCATTGCCGTGCCATTGCCGTGCCATTGCCGTGCAATTACCTTGCCATTGCCGTGTTATTGCCTTGCCATTGTCTTGCCATTGCCGTGCCATTGCCGTGCCATTGCCGTGCCATTGCCATGCCATTGTCATGCCATTGCGGTGCTATTCCCTTGCCATTGCCGTGCCATTGCCGTGCCATTGCCGTACAATTGCGGTGTCATTGTCGTGCCATTGCCTTGCCATTGCCTTGCCATTGCCGTGCCATTGCCGTGCCATTGTCTTGCCATTGCCGTGCCATTGCCGTGCCATTGCCGTGGCATTTCCATGCCATTGTCATGCCATTGCGGTGCCATTGCCGTGCCATTGCCGTTCCATTGCCGTGCCATTGCCGTGCCATTGCCTTGGCATGGCCGTGCCATTGCGGTGCCATTGCCGTGCAATTGCCTTGCCATTGCCGTGCCATTGCCGTGCCATTGTCTTGCCATTGCCGTGCCATTGCCGTGCAATTGCCGAGCCATTGCCATGCCATTGTCATGCCATTGCGGTGTCATTGCCGTGCCATTGCCGTGCCATTGCCGTGCCATTGCCGTGCCATTGCCGTGCTATAGCCGTGCCATTGCCGTGCCATTACCTTGCCATTACAGTGCCATTGCCGTGCCGTTGCCGTGCCATTGCCTTGCCATTGCCGCGCCATTAACGTGCTCTTGATTTGCCATTGCCGTGCCATTGCCGTGCCATTGCCGTGCCATTGCCTTGCCATTGCCGTGCCATTGCCGTGCTATTACCTTGCAATACCCTGCCATTAACGTGCCATTGCCTTGCCATTGCCGTGTCATTGCCGTGCCATTGCCGTGCCATTGCCGTGCCATTAACGTACCATTGCCTTACCATTGCCCTGCCATTGCCGTGCCATTGCCGTGCCATTGCCGTGCCATTGCCGTGCCATTGCCGTGCTATTACCGTGTCATTGCCGTTCCATTGCCGTGACATTGCCGTGCCATTGCCGTGCCATTACCTTGCCATTGCCATGCCATTGTCATGCCATTGCGTGCCATTGCCGTGCAATTGGCTTGCCATTGCCGTGCCATTAACGTACCATTGCCTTACCATTGCCCTGCCATTGCCGTGCCATTGCCGTGCCATTGCCGTGCCATTGCCGTGCCATTGCCGTGCTATTACCGTGTCATTGCCGTTCTATTGCCGTGACATTGCCGTGCCATTGCCGTGCCATTACCTTGCCATTGCCATGCCATTGTCATGCCATTGCGTGCCATTGCCGTGCCATTGCCTTGCCATTGCCGTGCCATTGCCGTGCTATTACCTTGCCATTGCCGTGTCATTGCCGTGCCATTGCCGCGCCATTGCCCTGCCATTAACGTGCCATTGCCTTGCCATTGCCTTGCCATTGCCGTGTCATTGCCGTGCCATTGCCGCGCCATTGCCCTGCCATTAACGTGCCATTGCCTTGCCATTGCCTTGCCATTGCCTTGTCATTGCCGTGCCATTGCCGTGCCATTGCCGTGCCATTAACGTACCATTGCCTTACCATTGCCCTGCCATTGCCGTGCCATTGCCGTGCCATTGCCGTGCCATTGCCGTGCCATTGCCGTGCAATTGCCGTGCTATTACCGTGTCATTGCCGTTCCATTGCCGTGCAATTGTCGTGCCATTGCCGTGCCATTACCTTGCCATTGCCATGCCATTGTCATGCCATTGCGTGTCATTGCCGTGCAATTGGCTTGCCATTGCCGTGCCATTTTCTTTCCATTGCCATGCCATTGTCATGCCATTGCGGTGCCATTGCCGTGCCATTGCCGTGCCATTGACGTACCATTGCTTTGTTATTGCCTTGCCATTGCCGTGCCATTGCCGTGCCATTGCTGTGACATTGCCGTGCCATTGCCGCGCCATTGCCGTGCAATTGCCTTGCCATTGCCGTGCCATTTCCTTTCCATTGCCATGCCATTGTCATGCCATTGCGGTGCCATTGCTGTGCCATTGCGGTGCCATTGCCGTGCCATTGCCGTGCCATTGCTTTGACATTGCCGTGCCATTGCCGTGCCATTTCCTTTCCATTGCCGTGCCATTGCCGCGCCATTGCCGTGCAATTGCCTTGCCATTGCCGTGCCATTTCCTTTCCATTGCCATGCCATTGTCATGCCATTGCGGTGCCATTGCCGTGCCATTGCCGTGCCATTGCTTTGACATTGCCGTGCCATTGCCGTGCCATTTCCTTTCCATTGCCATGCCATTGTCATGCCATTGCATTGCCATTGCCGTGCCATTGCCGTGCCATTGCCGTGCCATTGACGTGCCATTGCCGTGCCATTTCCGTGCCATTGCCTTGTTATTGCCTTGCCATTGCCGTGCCATTTACGTGTCATTACCTTGCCATTGCCATGCCATTGTCATGCCATTGCGGTGCCATTGCCGTGCCATTGCTGTGCCATTGCTTTGCCACAGCCGTGCCATTGCCGTGCCATTGCCGTGCCATTGCCATGCCATTGTCATGCCATTGCGGTGCCATTGCCTTGCCATTGCCGTGCCATTGCCGTGCCATTGCCTTGCCATTGCCGTACCATTGCCGAGCCATTGCCGTGCAATTGCCTTGCCATTGCCGCGCCATTGCCGTGCAATTGCCTTGCCATTGCCGTGCCATTGCCGTGCCATTGTCTTGCCATTGCCGTGCCATTGCCGTGCCATTGCCGTGCCATTGCCATGCCATTGTCATGCCAATGCGGTGCCATTGCCGTGCCATTGTCTTGCCATTGCCGTGCCATTGCCGTGCCATTGCCGTGCCATTGTCTTGCCATTTCCGTGCCATTGTCATGCCATTGCGGTGCCATTGCCGTGCCATTCAGTGCCATTGTCTTGCCATTTCCGTGCCATTGTTATGCCATTGCGGTGCCATTGCCTTGCCATTGCCGTCTCATTGCCGTGCCATTACCTTGCCATTGCCATACCATTGTCATTCCATTTCGGTGGCATTGCCGTGCTATTGCCGTGCCATTGCCGTGCCATTGCTGTGCCATTGGCGTGCCATTGCCTTGCCATTGCCTTGCCATTGCCGTGCCATTGCCGTGCCATTACCTTGCCATTGCCATGCCATTGCCGTGCCATTGCCGTGACATTGCCGTGCCATTGCCGTGCCATTGCCGTGCCAGTGCCGTGCCATTGCCATGCCATTGTCATGCCATTGCGGTGCCATTGCCGTTCCATTGCCGTGCCATTGCCGTGCCATAGGCGAGCCATTGCCTTGCCATTGCCGTGCCATTGCCGTGCAATTGCGGTGTCATTGCCGTGCCATTGCCGTGCCATTGCCTTGCAATTGCCGTGCCATTGCTGTGCTATTGCCTTGCCATTGCCGTGTCGTTGCGGTGCCATTGCCGTGCCATTGCCGTGCCATTAACGTGCCATTGCCTTACCATTGCCCTGCCATTGCCGTGCCATTGCCGTGACATTGCCGTGCCATTGCCGTGCCCTTGCCGTGCCATTGCCATGCCATTGCCATGCCATTGTCATGCCATTGCCGTTCCATTGCCGTGCGATTGCCGTGCCATTAACGTGCCATTGCCTTGCCATTGCCTTGCCATTGCCGTGTCATTGCCGTGCCACTGCTGTGCCATTGCCGTGCCAGTAACGTGCCATTGCCTTGCCATTGCCCTGCCATTGCCGTGCCATTGCCGTGCCATTGCCGTGCCATTGCCGTGCCATTGCCGTGCCATTGCCGTGCCATTGCCGTGCCATTGCCGTGCCATTACCTTGCCATTGCCATGCCATTGTCATGCCATTGCGATGCCATTGCCGTGCCATTTCCGTGCCATTGCCGTGCCATTGCCGTGCCATTGCCGTGCCATTGCCGTGCCATTGCCGTGCCATTGCCATGCCATTGTCATGCCATTGCGGTGCCATTGCCGTGCCATTGCTGTGCAATTGCCGTGCAATTGCCGTGCAATTGCCATGCCATTACCTTGCCATTGCCATGCCATTGTCATGCCATTGCGATGCCATTACCGTGACATTGCCGTGCCATTGCCGTGCTATTGCCGTGCCATTGCCATTCCATTGTCATGCCATTGCGGTGCCATTGCTGTGCCATTGCCGTTTAATTGCCGTGTCATTGCCGTGTTATTGCCGTGCCATTGCCGTGCCATTGCCGTGCCATTGCCTTGCTATTACCTTGCCATTGCCGTGCCATTTTCTTGCCATTGCCGTGCCATTGCCGTGCCATTGTCTTGCCATTGCCGTTCCATTGCCGTGCCATTGCCGTGCCATAGGCGTGCCATTGCCTTGCCATTGCCTTGCCATTGCCGTGCCATTGCCGTTCTATTGCCGTGCCATTGCCGTGCCATTGCCGTGCCATTGCCGTGCCATTGCTGTGTTATTGCCGTGCCATTGCGGTGCCATTGCCGTGCCATTGCCGTGCCATTGCCGTGCCATAGGCGTGGCATAGCCGTGCCATAGCCGTGCCATTGCCGTGCCATAGCCGTGCCATTGCCTTGCCATTGCCGGGCAATTGCCGTGTCATTGCCGTGCCATTGCCGTGCTATTGCCGTGCCATTGCCGTGCCATTGCCGTGCCATTGTCTTGCCATTGCCTTGCCATTGCCGTGCCATTGCCATGCCATTGTCATTCCATTGCGGTGCCATTGCCTTGCCATTGCCGTGCCATTGCCGTGCCATTGCCATGCCATTGCCATGCCATTGCCGTGCCATTGCCGTGTTATTGCCGTGCCATTGTCTTGCCATTGCCGTGCCATTGCCGTGCCATTGCCGTGCCATTGCCGTGCTATTGCCATGCCATTGTCATGCCATTGCGGTGCCATTTCCATGCCATTGCCGTGCCATTGCCGTTCCATTGCTGTGCCATTGCCGTGCCCTTAACTTGCCATTGCCATGCCATTACCATGCCATTGTCATGCCATTGCCGTGCCATTGCCGTGCCATTGCTGTGTTATTGCCGTGCCATTGCGGTGCCATTGCCGTGCCATTGCCGTGCCATTGCCGTTTTATAGGCGTGGCATAGCCGTGCCATAGCCGTGCCATTGCCGTGCCATAGCCGTGCCATTGCCGTGCCATTGCCGTGCAATTGCCGTGTCATTGCCGTGCCATTGCCGTGCAATTGCCGTGTCATTGCCGTGCCATAGCCGTGCCATAGCCGTGCCATAGCCGTGCCATTGCTGTGCCAGTGCCGTGCCATTGCCGTGCCATTGCCGTGCCATTGCTGTGTTATTGCCGTGCCATTGCGGTGCCATTGCCGTGCCATTGCCGTGCCATTGCCGTGCCATAGCCGTGCCATTGCCGTGCCTTTGCCGTGCAATTGCCGTGTCATTGCCATGCCATTGCCGTGCTATTGCCGTGCCATTGCCGTGCCATTGCCGTGCCATTGTCTTGCCATTGCCTTGCCATTGCCGTGCCATTGCCATGCCATTGTCATTCCATTGCGGTGCCATTGCCTTGCCATTGCCGTGCCATTGCCGTGCCATTGCCATGCCATTGCCATGCCATTGCCGTGCCATTGCCGTGTTATTGCCGTGCCATTGTCTTGCCATTGCCGTGCCATTGCCGTGCCATTGCCGTGCCATTGCCGTGCTATTGCCATGCCATTGTCATGCCATTGCGGTGCCATTTCCATGCCATTGCCGTGCCATTGCCGTTCCATTGCTGTGCCATTGCCGTGCCCTTACCTTGCCATTGCCATGCCATTACCATGCCATTGTCATGCCATTGCTGTGCCATTGTAGTGCCATTGCCGTGAAATTGCCGTTCCATTGCCGTGCCATTGCCGTGCCATTGCCTTGGCATTGCCGTGCCATTGCGGTGCCATTGCCGTGCAATTGCCTTGCCATTGCCGTGCCATTGCCGTGCTATTGTCTTGCCATTGCCGTGCCATTGCCGTGCCATTGCCGTGGCATTGCCATACCATTGTCATGCCCATGCGGTGCCATTGCCGTGCAATTGCCGAGCCATTGCCATGCCATTGTCATGCCATTGCGGTGCCATTGCCGTGCCATTGCCGTGCCATTGCCGTGCCATTGCCGTGCTATAGCCGTGCCATTGCCGTGCCATTACCTTGCCATTACAGTGCCATTGCCGTGCCGTTGCCGTGCCATTGCCTTGCCATTGCCGCGCCATTAACGTGCCCTTGATTTGCCATTGCCGTGCCATTGCCGTGCCATTGCCGTGCCATTGCCTTGCCATTGCCGTGCCATTGCCGTGCTATTACCTTGCCATTGCGGTGTCATTGCCGTGCCATTGCCGCGCCATTGCCCTGCCATTAAGGTGCCATTGCCTTGCCATTGCCTTGCCATTGCCGTGTCATTGCCGTGCCATTGCCGTGCCATTGCCGTGCCATTAACGTACCATTGCCTTACCATTGCCCTGCCATTGCCGTGCCATTGCCGTGCCATTGCCGTGCCATTGCCGTGCTATTACCGTGTCATTGCCGTTCCATTGCCGTGACATTGCCGTGCCATTGCCGTGCCATTGCCATGCCATTGTCATGCCATTGCGGTGCCATTGCTGTGCCATTGCCGTGCAATTGCCGTGCCATTGCCGTGCCATTCTCTTTCCATTGCCATGCCATTGTCATGCCATTGCGGTGCCATTGCCGTGCCATTGCCGTGCCATTGACGTGCCATTGCTTTGTTATTGCCTTGCCAGTGCCGTGCCATTGCCGTGCCATTGCTTTGACATTGCCGTGCCATTGCCGCGCCATTGCCGTGCCATTGCCGTGCCATTGCCGTGCCATTGCCGTGCCATTGCCGTGCCATCGCCGTGCCATAGCCGTGCCATTGCCGTGCCATTGCCGTGCCATTGCCGTGCCATTGCCGTGCCATTGCCGTGCCATTGCCGTGCCATCGCCGTGCCATAGCCGTGCCATTGCCGTGCCATTGCCGTGCCATTGCCGTGCCATTGCCGTGCCATTGCCGTGCCATAGCCGTGCCATCGCCGTGCCATAGCCGTGCCATTGCCGTGCCATTGCCGTGCCATTGCCGTGCCATTGCCGTGCTATTGCCGTGCCATTGCCGTGCCATTGCCGTGCCATTGCCGTGCCATCGCCGTGCCATAGCCGTGCCATTGCCGTGCCATTGCCGTGCCATTGCCGTGCCATTGCCGTGCCATTGCCGTGCCATTGCCGTGCCATCGCCGTGCCATAGCCGTGCCATTGCCGTGCCATTGCCGTGCCATTGCCGTGCCATTGCCGTGCTATTGCCGTGCCATTGCCGTGCCATTGCCGTGCCATTGCCGTGCCATCGCCGTGCCATAGCCGTGCCATTGCCGTGCCATTGCCGTGCCATTGCCGTGCCATTGCCGTGCCATTGCCGTGCCATAGCCGTGCCATAGCCGTGCCATTGTCATGCCATTGCGATGCCAATGCCGCGCCATTGCCGTGCCATTGCTGTGCTATTTCCGTTCCATTGCCTTGCCATTGCCGTGCCATTGCCATGCCATTACCGTGCCATTGTCTTGCCATTGCCGTGCCATTGCCGTGCCATTGCCGTGCCATTGCCATGCCATTGTCATGCCATTGCGGTGCTATTGCCGTGCCATTGCCGTGCCATTGCCGTGCCATAGGCGTGCTATTGCCTTGCCATTGCCGTGCCATTGCCGTGCCATTGCCGTGCCATTGCTGTGCAATTGCCGTGTCATTGCCGTGCCATTGCCGTGCCATTTCCGTGCCATTGCCTTGCCGTGTCATTGCCGTGCCATTGCCGTGCCATTGCCATGCCATTGTCATGCCATTGCGGTGCTATTGCCATGCCATTACCGTGCCATTGTCTTGCCATTGCCGTGCCATTGCCGTGCCATTGCCGTGCCATTGCCATGCCATTGTCATGCCATTGCGGTGCTATTGCCGTGCCATTGCCGTGCCATTGCCGTGCCATAGGCGTGCTATTGCCTTGCCATTGCCGTGCCATTGCCGTGCCATTGCCGTGCCATTGCTGTGCAATTGCCGTGTCATTGCCGTGCCATTGCCGTGCCATTTCCGTGCCATTGCCTTGCCGTGTCATTGCCGTGCCATTGCCGTGCCATTGCCATGCCATTGTCATGCCATTGCGGTGCTATTGCCGTGCCATTGCCGTGCCATTGCCGTGCCATAGGCGTGCTATTGCCTTGCCATTGCCGTGCCATTGCCGTGCAATTGCCGTGTCATTGCCGTGCCATTGCCGTGCCATTTCCGTGCCATTGCCTTGCCGTGTCATTGCCGTGCCATAGGCGTGCCATTGCCTTGCCATTGCCGTGCCATTGCCGTGCCATTGCCGTGCAATTGCCGTGTCATTGCCGTGCCATTGCCGTGCCATTTCCGTGCCATTGCCTTGCCATTGCCGTGCCATTGCCGTGCCATTGCCGTGCAATTGCCTTGCCATTGCCGTGTTATTGCCGTGCCATTGCCATGCCATTGTCATGCCATTGTGGTGCCATTGCCGTGCCATTGCCGTGCCATTGCCGTGCCATTGCCGTGCCATTGGCATGCCATTGTCATGCCATTGTGGTGCCATGGCCGTGCCATTGCCGTTCCATTGTTTTGCCATTGCCGTGCCATTGCCGTGCCATTGCCGTGCCATTGCCGTGCCATTGCCGTGCCATTGCCGTGCCATTGCCATGCCATTGTCATGCCATTGTGGTGCCATTGCCGTGCCATTGCCGTGCCATTGCCGTGCCATTGCCGTGCCATTGCCATGCCATTGTCATGCCATTGTGGTGCCATGGCCGTGCCATTGCCGTGCCATAGCCGTGCCATAGCCGTGCCATTGCCGTGCCATTGCCGTGCCATTGGCGTGCCATTGCCTTGCCATTGCTGTGCCATTTCCGTGCCATTGCCTTGCCATTGCCGTGCCATTGCCGTGCAATTACCTTGCCATTGCCGTGTTATTGCCGTGTCATTGTCTTGCCATTGCCGTGCCATTGCCGTGCCATTGCCGTGCAATTGCGGTGTCATTGCCGTGCCATTGCCGTGCCATTTCCGTGCCATTTTCTTGCCATTGCCGTGCCATTGTGGTGCCATTGCCGTGCCATTCAATGCCATTGTCTTGCCATTTCCGTGCCATTGTCATGCCATTGCGGTGCCATTGCCTTGCCATTGCCGTCCCATTGCCGTGCCATTACCTTGCCATTGCCATACCAATGTCATGCCATTTCGGTGGCATTGCCGCGCCATTGCCGTGCCATTGCTGTGCTATTTCCGTTCCATTGCCTTGCCATTGCCGTGCCATTGCCATGCCATTACCGTGCCATTGTCTTGCCATTGCCGTGCCATTGCCGTGCCATTGCCGTGCCATTGCCATGCCATTGTCATGCCATTGCGGTGCTATTGCCGTGCCATTGCCGTGCCATTGCCGTGCCATAGGCGTGCTATTGCCTTGCCATTGCCGTGCCATTGCCGTGCCATTGCCGTGCCATTGCTGTGCAATTGCCGTGTCATTGCCGTGCCATTGCCGTGCCATTTCCGTGCCATTGCCTTGCCGTGTCATTGCCGTGCCATTGCCGTGCCATTGCCATGCCATTGTCATGCCATTGCGGTGCTATTGCCGTGCCATTGCCGTGCCATTGCCGTGCCATAGGCGTGCTATTGCCTTGCCATTGCCGTGCCATTGCCGTGCAATTGCCGTGTCATTGCCGTGCCATTGCCGTGCCATTTCCGTGCCATTGCCTTGCCGTGTCATTGCCGTGGCATTGCCGTGCCATTGCCGTGCCATTGCCATGCCATTGTCATGCCATTACGGTGTCATTGCCGTGCCATAGGCGTGCCATTGCCTTGCCATTGCCGTGCCATTGCCGTGCCATTGCCGTGCAATTGCCGTGTCATTGCCGTGCCATTGCCGTGCCATTTCCGTGCCATTGCCTTGCCATTGCCGTGCCATTGCCGTGCCATTGCCGTGCAATTGCTTTGCCATTGCCGTGTTATTGCCGTGCCATTGCCATGCCATTGTCATGCCATTGTGGTGCCATTGCCGTGCCATTGCCGTGCCATTGCCGTGCCATTGCCGTGCCATTGACATGCCATTGTCATGCCATTGTGGTGCCATGGCCGTGCCATTGCCGTTCCATTGTTTTGCCATTGCCGTGCCATTGCCGGGCCATTGCCGTGCCATTGCCGTGCCATTGCCGTGCCATTGCCATGCCATTGTCATGCCATTGTGGTGCCAT
The DNA here is from genome assembly GCA_940337035.1 of Agriotes lineatus. Taxonomy (NCBI): domain Eukaryota; kingdom Metazoa; phylum Arthropoda; class Insecta; order Coleoptera; family Elateridae; genus Agriotes; species Agriotes lineatus. The sequence continues at coordinate 71,245 of CALNHX010001217.1, read as the reverse complement.
TGCCGTGCCATTGCCGTGCCATTGCCGTGCCATTGCCGTGCCATTGCCATGCCATTGTCATGCCATTGTGGTGCCATGGCCGTGCCATTGCCGTGCCATAGCCGTGCCATAGCCGTGCCATTGCCGTGCCATTGCCGTGCCATTGGCGTGCCATTGCCTTGCCATTGCTGTGCCATTTCCGTGCCATTGCCTTGCCATTGCCGTGCCATTGCCGTGCCATTGCCGTGCAATTACCTTGCCATTGCCGTGTTATTGCCGTGTCATTGTCTTGCCATTGCCGTGCCATTGCCGTGCCATTGCCGTGCAATTGCGGTGTCATTGCCGTGCCATTGCCGTGCCATTTCCGTGCCATTTTCTTGCCATTGCCGTGCCATTGTGGTGCCATTGCCGTGCCATTCAATGCCATTGTCTTGCCATTTCCGTGCCATTGTCATGCCATTGCGGTGCCATTGCCTTGCCATTGCCGTCCCATTGCCGTGCCATTACCTTGCCATTGCCATACCAATGTCATGCCATTTCGGTGGCATTGCCGTGCTATTGCCGTGCCATTGCCGTGCCATTGCTGTGCCATTGCCATGCCATTGTCATGCCATTGCGGTGCCATTGCCGTGCAATTGCCGTGCCATTGCTGTGCCATTGCCGTGCAATTGCGGTGTCATTGCCGTGCCATTGCCGTGCCATTTCCGTGCCATTTTCTTGCCATTGCCGTGCCATTGTGGTGCCATTGCCGTGCCATTCAATGCCATTGTCTTGCCATTTCCGTGCCATTGTCATGCCATTGCGGTGCCATTGCCTTGCCATTGCCGTCCCATTGCCGTGCCATTGCCGTGCCATTGCCGTGCAATTGCGGTGTCATTGCCGTGCCATTCAATGCCATTGTCTTGCCATTTCCGTGCCATTGTCATGCCATTGCGGTGCCATTGCCTTGCCATTGCCGTCCCATTGCCGTGCCATTACCTTGCCATTGCCATACCAATGTCATGCCATTTCGGTGGCATTGCCGTGCTATTGCCGTGCCATTGCCGTGCCATTGCTGTGCCATTGCCATGCCATTGCCATGCCATTGCGGTGCCATTGCCGTGCCATTGCCGTGTCATTGACGTGCCATTAACGTGCCATTGCCTTGCCATTGCCGTGCCATAGCCGTGCCATTGCCGTGCCATTGCCGTGCAATTGCCGTGTCATTGCCGTGCCATAGCCGTGCCATAGCCGTGCCATAGCCGTGCCATTGCTGTGCCAGTGCCGTGCCATTGCCGAGCCATTGCCGTGCCATTGCTGTGTTATTGCCGTGCCATTGCGGTGCCATTGCCGTGCCATTGCCGTGCCATTGCCGTGCCATAGGCGTGGCATAGCCGTGCCATAGCCGTGCCATTGCCGTGCCATTGCCGTGCCATTGCTGTGTTATTGCCGTGCCATTGCGGTGCCATTGCCGTGCCATTGCCGTGCCATTGCCGTGCCATAGGCGTGGCATAGCCGTGCCATAGCCGTGCCATTGCCGTGCCATAGCCGTGCCATTGCCGTGCCATTGCCGTGCAATTGCCGTGTCATTGCCGTGCCATTGCCGTGCAATTGCCGTGTCATTGCCGTGCCATAGCCGTGCCATAGCCGTGCCATAGCCGTGCCATTGCTGTGCCAGTGCCGTGCCATTGCCGTGCCATTGCCGTGCCATTGCCGTGCCATTGCTGTGTTATTGCCGTGCCATTGCGGTGCCATTGCCGTGCCATTGCCGTGCCATTGCCGTGCCATAGGCGTGGCATAGCCGTGCCATAGCCGTGCCATTGCCGTGCCATAGCCGTGCCATTGCCGTGCCATTGCCGTGCAATTGCCGTGTCATTGCCGTGCCATTGCCGTGCTATTGCCGTGCCATTGCCGTGCCATTGCCGTGCCATTGTCTTGCCATTGCCTTGCCATTGCCGTGCCATTGCCATGCCATTGTCATTCCATTGCGGTGCCATTGCCTTGCCATTGCCGTGCCATTGCCGTGCCATTGCCATGCCATTGCCATGCCATTGCCGTGCCATTGCCGTGTTATTGCCGTGCCATTGTCTTGCCATTGCCGTGCCATTGCCGTGCCATTGCCGTGCCATTGCCGTGCTATTGCCATGCCATTGTCATGCCATTGCGGTGCCATTTCCATGCCATTGCCGTGCCATTGCCGTTCCATTGCTGTGCCATTGCCGTGCCCTTACCTTGCCATTGCCATGCCATTACCATGCCATTGTCATGCCATTGCTGTGCCATTGCCGTGCCATTGCCGTGCCATTGCCGTGCCATTGCCGTGCTATTGCCATGCCATTGTCATGCCATTGCGGTGCCATTTCCATGCCATTGCCGTGCCATTGCCGTTCCATTGCTGTGCCATTGCCGTGCCCTTACCTTGCCATTGCCATGCCATTACCATGCCATTGTCATGCCATTGCCGTGCCATTGCCGTGCCATTGCTGTGTTATTGCCGTGCCATTGCGGTGCCATTGCCGTGCCATTGCCGTGCCATTGCCGTGCCATAGGCGTGGCATAGCCGTGCCATAGCCGTGCCATTGCCGTGCCATAGCCGTGCCATTGGCGTGCCATTGCCGTGCAATTGCCGTGTCATTGCCGTGCCATTGCCGTGCAATTGCCGTGTCATTGCCGTGCCATAGCCGTGCCATAGCCGTGCCATAGCCGTGCCATTGCTGTGCCAGTGCCGTGCCATTGCCGTGCCATTGCCGTGCCATTGCTGTGTTATTGCCGTGCCATTGCGGTGCCATTGCCGTGCCATTGCCGTGCCATTGCCGTGCCATAGCCGTGCCATTGCCGTGCCTTTGCCGTGCAATTGCCGTGTCATTGCCATGCCATTGCCGTGCTATTGCCGTGCCATTGCCGTGCCATTGCCGTGCCATTGTCTTGCCATTGCCTTGCCATTGCCGTGCCATTGCCATGCCATTGTCATTCCATTGCGGTGCCATTGCCTTGCCATTGCCGTGCCATTGCCGTGCCATTGCCATGCCATTGCCATGCCATTGCCGTGCCATTGCCGTGTTATTGCCGTGCCATTGTCTTGCCATTGCCGTGCCATTGCCGTGCCATTGCCGTGCCATTGCCGTGCCATTGCCGTGCTATTGCCATGCCATTGTCATGCCATTGCGGTGCCATTTCCATGCCATTGCCGTGCCATTGCCGTTCCATTGCTGTGCCATTGCCGTGCCCTTACCTTGCCATTGCCATGCCATTACCATGCCATTGTCATGCCATTGCTGTGCCATTGTAGTGCCATTGCCGTGAAATTGCCGTTCCATTGCCGTGCCATTGCCGTGCCATTGCCTTGGCATTGCCGTGCCATTGCGGTGCCATTGCCGTGCAATTGCCTTGCCATTGCCGTGCCATTGCCGTGCTATTGTCTTGCCATTGCCGTGCCATTGCCGTGCCATTGCCGTGGCATTGCCATACCATTGTCATGCCCATGCGGTGCCATTGCCGTGCAATTGCCGAGCCATTGCCATGCCATTGTCATGCCATTGCGGTGCCATTGCCGTGCCATTGCCGTGCCATTGCCGTGCCATTGCCGTGCTATAGCCGTGCCATTGCCGTGCCATTACCTTGCCATTACAGTGCCATTGCCGTGCCGTTGCCGTGCCATTGCCTTGCCATTGCCGCGCCATTAACGTGCCCTTGATTTGCCATTGCCGTGCCATTGCCGTGCCATTGCCGTGCCATTGCCTTGCCATTGCCGTGCCATTGCCGTGCTATTACCTTGCCATTGCGGTGTCATTGCCGTGCCATTGCCGCGCCATTGCCCTGCCATTAAGGTGCCATTGCCTTGCCATTGCCTTGCCATTGCCGTGTCATTGCCGTGCCATTGCCGTGCCATTGCCGTGCCATTAACGTACCATTGCCTTACCATTGCCCTGCCATTGCCGTGCCATTGCCGTGCCATTGCCGTGCCATTGCCGTGCTATTACCGTGTCATTGCCGTTCCATTGCCGTGACATTGCCGTGCCATTGCCGTGCCATTGCCATGCCATTGTCATGCCATTGCGGTGCCATTGCTGTGCCATTGCCGTGCAATTGCCGTGCCATTGCCGTGCCATTCTCTTTTCATTGCCATGCCATTGTCATGCCATTGCGGTGCCATTGCCGTGCCATTGCCGTGCCATTGACGTGCCATTGCTTTGTTATTGCCTTGCCAGTGCCGTGCCATTGCCGTGCCATTGCTTTGACATTGCCGTGCCATTGCCGCGCCATTGCCGTGCAATTGCCTTGCCATTGCCGTGCCATTTCCTTTCCATTGCCATGCCATTGTCATGCCATTGCGGTGCCATTGCAATGCAATTGCGGTGTCATTGCCGTGCCATTGCCTTGCCATTGCCGTGCCATTGCCGTGCCATTGCCGTGCAATTGCGGTGTCATTGCCGTGCCATTGCCGTGCCATTTCCGTGCCATTGCCTTGCCATTGCCGTGCCATTGCCGTGCCATTGCCGTGCCATTGCCGTGCCATTGCCGTGCCATTGCCGTGCCATTGCCATGCCATTGTCATGCCATTGCGGTGCCATTTTCTTGCCATTGCCGTGCCATTGCCGTGCCATTGCCGTGCCATTGTCTTGCCATTGCCGTGCCATTGCCGTGCCATTGTCTTGCCATTGCCGTGCCATTGCCGTGCCATTGCTATGCCATTGTCATTCCATTGCGGTGCCATTGCCGTTCCATTACCGTGCCATTGCCGAGCCATAGGCGTGCCATTGCCTTGCCATTGCCGTGCCATTGCCGTGCCATTGCCGTGCAATTGCGGTGTCATTGCCGTGCCATTGCCGTGCCATTTCCGTGACATTGCCTTGCCATTGCCGTGCCATTGCCGTGCCATTGCCGTGCAATTACCTTGCCATTGCCGTGTTATTGCCGTGCCATTGTCTTGCCATTGCCGTGCCATTGCCGTGCCATTGCCGTGCCATTGCCGTGCAATTGCGGTGTCATTGCCGTGCCATTGCCGTGCCATTTCCGTGCCATTTTCTTGCCATTGCCGTGTCATTGTGGTGCCATTGCCGTGCCATTCAATGCCATTGTCTTACCATTTTCGTGCCTTGTCATGCCATTGCGGTGCCATTGCCTTGCCATTGCCGTGCCATTACCTTCCATTGCCATACCAATGTCATGCCATTTCGGTGGCATTGCCGTGCTATTGCCGTGCCATTGCCGTGTCATTGCCGTGCCATTAACGTGCCATTGCCTTGCCATTGCCGTGCCATAGCCGTGCCATTGCCGTGCCATTGCCGTGCAATTGCCGTGTCATTGCCGTGCCATTGCCGTGCCATTGCCGTGCAATTGCCGTGTCATTGCCGTGCCATTGCCGTGCCATAGCCGTGCCATAGCCGTGCCATTGCCGTGCCATAGCCGTGCCATTGCCGTGCCATTGCCGTGCCATTGCCGTGCCATTGCCGTGCCATTGCCATGCCATTGTCATGCCATTGCGGTGCCATAGGCGTGGCATAGCCGTGCTATCGCCGTGCCATTGCCTTGCCATTGCCTTGCCATTGCCGTGCCATAGCCGTGCCATTGCCGTGCCATTGCCGTGCAATTGCCGTGTCATTGCCGTGCCATTGCCGTGCTATTGCCGTGCCATGCCGTGCCATTGCCGTGCCATTGCCGTGCCATAGCCGTGCCATAGCCGTGCCATTGCCGTGCCATTGCCGTGCCATTGCCGTGCCATTGCCGTGCCATTGCCGTGCCATTGCCGTGCCATTGCCATGCCATTGTCATGCCATTGCGGTGCCATAGGCGTGGCATAGCCGTGCCATCGCCGTGCCATTGCCTTGCCATTGCCTTGCCATTGCCGTGCCATAGCCGTGCCATTGCCGTGCCATTGCCGTGCAATTGCCGTGTCATTGCCGTGCCATTGCCGTGCTATTGCCGTGCCATGCCGTGCCATTGCCGTGCCATTGCCGTGCCATAGCCGTGCCATAGCCGTGCCATTGCCGTGCCATTGCCGTGCCATTGCCGTGCCATTGCCGTGCCATTGCCGTGCCATAGGCGTGCTATTGCCTTGCCATTGCCGTGCCATTGCCATGCCATTGCCGTGCAATTGCCGTGTCATTGCCGTGCCATTGCCTTGCCGTGTCATTGCCATGCCATTGTCATGCCATTGCGGTGCAATTGCCGTGTCATTGCCGTGCCATTGCCGTGCCATTTCCGTGCCATTGCCTTGCCGTGCCAGTGCCATGCCATTGTCATGCCATTGCGGTGCTTTTGCCGTGCCATTGCCGTGCCATAGGCGTGCTATTGCCTTGCCATTGCCGTGCCATTGCCGTGCCATAGGCGTGCCATTGCCGTGCCATAGGCGTGCTTTTGCCGTGCCATTGCCGTGCCATTGCCGTGCCATAGGCGTGCTATTGCCGTGCCATTGACGTGCCATTGCCGTGCCATTGCCATGCCATTGTCATGCCATTGCGGTGCTTTTGCCGTGCCATTGCCGTGCCATTGCCGTGCCATAGGCGTGCTATTGCCTTGCCATTGCCGTGCCATTGCCGTGCCATTGCCGTGCCATTGCCGTGCCATAGGCGTGCCATTGCCGTGCCATTGCCGTGCCATTGCCGTGCCATTTCCGTGCCATTGCCTTGCCGTGTCATTGCCGTGGCATTGCCGTGCCATTGCCGTGCCATTGCCATGCCATTGTCATGCCATTACGGTGTCATTGCCGTGCCATAGGCGTGCCATTGCCTTGCCATTGCCGTGCCATTGCCGTGCCATTGCCGTGCAATTGCCGTGTCATTGCCGTGCCATTGCCGTGCCATTTCCGTGCCATTGCCTTGCCATTGCCGTGCCATTGCCGTGCCATTGCCGTGCCATTGCCGTGCCATTGCCGTGCCATTGCCATGCCATTGTCATGCCATTGCGGTGCTATTGCCGTGCCATTGCCGTGCCATTGCCGTGCCATAGGCGTGCTATTGCCTTGCCATTGCCGTGCCATTGCCGTGCCATTGCCGTGCCATTGCTGTGCAATTGCCGTGTCATTGCCGTGCCATTGCCGTGCCATTGCCGTGCCATAGGCGTGCTATTGCCTTGCCATTGCCGTGCCATTGCCGTGCAATTGCCGTGTCATTGCCGTGCCATTGCCGTGCCATTTCCGTGCCATTGCCTTGCCGTGTCATTGCCGTGGCATTGCCGTGCCATTGCCGTGCCATTGCCATGCCATTGTCATGCCATTACGGTGTCATTGCCGTGCCATAGGCGTGCCATTGCCTTGCCATTGCCGTAACATTGCCGTGCAATTGCCGTGTCATTGCCGTGCCATTGCCGTGCCATTTCCGTGCCATTGCCTTGCCATTGCCGTGCCATTGCCGTGCCATTGCCGTGCAATTGCCTTGCCATTGCCGTGCCATTGCCGTGCCATTGCCATGCCATTGTCATGCCATTGCCGTGCCATTGCCGTGCCATTGCCGTGCCATTGCCGTGCCATTGCCGTGCCATAGCCGTGCCATAGCCGTGCCATTGTCATGCCATTGCGATGCCAATGCCGCGCCATTGCCGTGCCATTGCTGTGCTATTTCCGTTCCATTGCCTTGCCATTGCCGTGCCATTGCCGTGCCATTACCGTGCCATTGTCTTGCCATTGCCGTGCCATTGCCGTGCCATTGCCGTGCCATTGCCGTGCCATTGCCGTGCCATTGCCATGCCATTGTCATGCCATTGCGGTGCTATTGCCGTGCCATTGCCGTGCCATTGCCGTGCCATAGGCGTGCTATTGCCTTGCCATTGCAGTGCCATTGCCATGCCATTGCCGTGCAATTGCCGTGTCATTGCCGTGCCATTGCCTTGCCGTGTCATTGCCATGCCATTTTCATGCCATTGCGGTGCAATTGCCGTGTCATTGCCGTGCCATTGTCGTGCCATTTCCGTGCCATTGCCTTGCCGTGCCAGTGCCATGCCATTGTCATGCCATTGCGGTGCTATTGCCGTGCCATTGCCGCGCCATTGCCGTGCCATAGGCGTGCTATTGCCTTGCCATTGCCGTGCCATTGCCATGCCATTGTCATGCCATTGCGGTGCTATTGCCGTGCCATTGCCGTGCCATTGCCGTGCCATAGGCGTGCTATTGCCTTGCCATTGCCGTGCCATTGCCGTGCCATTGCCGTGCAATTGCCGTGTCATTGCCGTGCCATTGCCGTGCCATTTCCGTGCCATTGCCTTGCCGTGTCATTGCCGTGCCATTGCCGTGCCATTGCCGTGCCATTGCCATGCCATTGTCATGCCATTACGGTGTCATTGCCGTGCCATAGGCGTGCCATTGCCTTGCCATTGCCGTGCCATTGCCGTGCCATTGCCGTGCAATTGCCGTGTCATTGCCGTGCCATTGCCGTGCCATTTCCGTGCCATTGCCTTGCCATTGCCGTGCCATTGCCGTGCCATTGCCGTGCAATTGCCTTGCCATTGCCGTGTTATTGCCGTGCCATTGCCATGCCATTGTCATGCCATTGTGGTGCCATTGCCGTGCCATTGCCGTGCCATTGCCGTGCCATTGCCATGCCATTGTCATGCCATTGTGGTGCCATGGCCGTGCCATTGCCGTTCCATTGTTTTGCCATTGCCGTGCCATTGCTGTGCCATTGCCGTGCCATTGCCGTGCCATTGCCGTACCATTGCCGTGCCATTGCCGTGCCATTGCCATGCCATTGTCATGCCTTTGTGGTGATATTGTTGTGCCATTGCCATGCCATTGCCGTGCCATTGCCGTGCCATTGCCATTCCATTGTCATGCCATTGTGGTGCCATGGCCGCGCCATTGCCGTGCCATTGTCTTGTCATTTCCGTGCCATTGTCATGCCATTGCGGTGCCATTGCCGTGCCATTCAGTGCCACTGTCTTGCCATTTCCGTGCCATTGTCATGCCATTGCGGTGCCATTGCCTTGCCATTGCCGTCCCATTGCCGTGCCATTACCTTGCCATTGCCATACCATTGTCATGCCATTTCGGTGGCATGGCCGTGCTATTGCCGTGCCATTGCCGTGACATTGCTGTGCCATTGCCATGGCATTGTCATGCCATTGCGGTGCCATTGCCGTGCCATTGCCGTGCCATTGCTGTGCCATTACCTTGCCATTGCCATGCCATTGTCATGCCATTGGGATGCCATTGCCGTGCCATTGCCGTGCCATTGCTGTGCTATTTCCGTGCCATTGCCGTGCCGTTACCTTGCCATTGCCGTGCCATTTTCTTGCCATTGCCGTGCCATTGCCGTGCCATTGCCGTGCCATTGCCATGCCATTGTCTTGCCATTGCCGTGCCATTGCCATGCCATTGTCATGCCATTGCGGTGCCATTGCCGTTCCATTGCCGTGTTATTGCCGTGCCATTGTCTTGTCATTTCCGTGCCATTGTCATGCAATTGGGATGCCATTGCCTTGGCATTGCCGTGCCATTGCGGTGCCATCGCCGTGCAATTGCCTTGCCATTGCCGTGCCATTGCCGTGCCATTGTCTTGCCATTGCCGTGCCATTGCCGTGCCATTGCCGTGGCATTGCCATGCCATTGTCATGCCAATGCGGTGCCATTGCCGTGCAATTGCCGAGCCATTGCCATGCCATTGTCATGCCATTGCGGTGCCATTGCCGTGCCATTGCCGTGCCATTGCCGTGCCATTGCCGTGCCATTGCCGTGCTATAGCCAACCATTGCCGTGCCATTACCTTGCCATTACAGTGCCATTGCCGTGCCGTTGCCGTGCCATTGCCTTGCCATTGCCGCGCCATTAACGTGCCCTTGATTTGCCATTGCCGTGCCATTGCCGTGCCATTGCCGTGCCATTGCCTTGCCATTGCCGTGCCATTGCCGTGCTATTACCTTGCCATTGCCTTGACATTGCCGTGCCATTGCCGCGCCATTGCCCTGCCATTAACGTGCCATTGCCTTGCCATTGCCTTGCCATTGCCGTGTCATTGCCGTGCCATTGTCATGCCATTGCGGTGCCATAGGCGTGGCATAGCCGTGCCATAGCCCTACCATTGCCGTGCCATTGCCGTGCCATAGGCGTGCTTTTGCCGTGCCATTGCCGTGCCATTGCCGTGCCATAGGCGTGCTATTGCCGTGCCATTGACGTGCCATTGCCGTGCCATTGCCATGCCATTGTCATGCCATTGCGGTGCTTTTGCCGTGCCATTGCCGTGCCATTGCCGTGCCATAGGCGTGCTATTGCCTTGCCATTGCCGTGCCATTGCCATGCCATTGCCGTGCAATTGCCGTGTCATTGCCGTGCCATTGCCTTGCCGTGTCATTGCCATGCCATTGTCATGCCATTGCGGTGCAATTGCCGTGTCATTGCCGTGCCATTGCCGTGCCATTTCCGTGCCATTGCCTTGCCGTGCCATTGCCGTGCCATTGCCGTGCCATTGCCGTGCCATTGCCGTGCCATAGCCGTGCCATAGCCGTGCCATTGTCATGTCATTGCGATGCCAATGCCGCGCCATTGCCGTGCCATTGCTGTGCTATTTCCGTTCCATTGCCTTGCCATTGCCGTGCCATTGCCATGCCATTACCGTGCCATTGTCTTGCCATTGCCGTGCCATTGCCGTGCAATTGCCGTGCCATTGCCATGCCATTGTCATGCCATTGCGGTGCTATTGCCGTGCCATTGCCGTGCCATTGCCGTGCCATAGGCGTGCTATTGCCTTGCCATTGCCGTGCCATTGCCGTGCCATTGCCGTGCCATTGCTGTGCAATTGCCGTGTCATTGCCGTGCCATTGCCGTGCCATTTCCGTGCCATTGCCTTGCCGTGTCATTGCCGTGCCATTGCCGTGCCATTGCCATGCCATTGTCATGCCATTGCGGTGCTATTGCCGTGCCATTGCCGTGCCATTGCCGTGCCATAGGCGTGCTATTGCCTTGCCATTGCCGTGCCATTGCCGTGCAATTGCCGTGTCATTGCCGTGCCATTGCCGTGCCATTTCCGTGCCATTGCCTTGCCGTGTCATTGCCGTGGCATTGCCGTGCCATTGCCGTGCCATTGCCATGCCATTGTCATGCCATTACGGTGTCATTGCCGTGCCATAGGCGTGCCATTGCCTTGCCATTGCCGTGCCATTGCCGTGCCATTGCCGTGCAATTGCCGTGTCATTGCCGTGCCATTGCCGTGCCATTTCCGTGCCATTGCCTTGCCATTGCCGTGCCATTGCCGTGCCATTGCCGTGCAATTGCCTTGCCATTGCCGTGCCATTGCCGTGCCATTGCCATGCCATTGTCATGCCATTGCCGTGCCATTGCCGTGCCATTGCCGTGCCATTGCCGTGCCATTGCCGTGCCATAGCCGTGCCATAGCCGTGCCATTGTCATGCCATTGCGATGCCAATGCCGCGCCATTGCCGTGCCATTGCTGTGCTATTTCCGTTCCATTGCCTTGCCATTGCCGTGCCATTGCCGTGCCATTACCGTGCCATTGTCTTGCCATTTCCGTGCCATTGCCGTGCCATTGCCGTGCCATTGCCGTGCCATTGCCGTGCCATTGCCATGCCATTGTCATGCCATTGCGGTGCTATTGCCGTGCCATTGCCGTGCCATTGCCGTGCCATAGGCGTGCTATTGCCTTGCCATTGCCGTGCCATTGCCATGCCATTGCCGTGCAATTGCCGTGTCATTGCCGTGCCATTGCCTTGCCGTGTCATTGCCATGCCATTTTCATGCCATTGCGGTGCAATTGCCGTGTCATTGCCGTGCCATTGCCGTGCCATTTCCGTGCCATTGCCTTGCCGTGCCAGTGCCATGCCATTGTCATGCCATTGCGGTGCTATTGCCGTGCCATTGCCGCGCCATTGCCGTGCCATAGGCGTGCTATTGCCTTGCCATTGCCGTGCCATTGCCATGCCATTGTCATGCCATTGCGGTGCTATTGCCGTGCCATTGCCGTGCCATTGCCGTGCCATAGGCGTGCTATTGCCTTGCCATTGCCGTGCCATTGCCGTGCCATTGCCGTGCAATTGCCGTGTCATTGCCGTGCCATTGCCGTGCCATTTCCGTGCCATTGCCTTGCCGTGTCATTGCCGTGCCATTGCCGTGCCATTGCCGTGCCATTGCCATGCCATTGTCATGCCATTACGGTGTCATTGCCGTGCCATAGGCGTGCCATTGCCTTGCCATTGCCGTGCCATTGCCGTGCCATTGCCGTGCAATTGCCGTGTCATTGCCGTGCCATTGCCGTGCCATTTCCGTGCCATTGCCTTGCCATTGCCGTGCCATTGCCGTGCCATTGCCGTGCAATTGCCTTGCCATTGCCGTGTTATTGCCGTGCCATTGCCATGCCATTGTCATGCCATTGTGGTGCCATTGCCGTGCCATTGCCGTACCATTGCCGTGCCATTGCCGTGCCATTGCCATGCCATTGTCATGCCATTGTGGTGCCATGGCCGTGCCATTGCCGTTCCATTGTTTTGCCATTGCCGTGCCATTGCTGTGCCATTGCCGTGCCATTGCCGTGCCATTGCCGTACCATTGCCATTCCATTGTCATGCCATTGTGGTGATATTGTTGTGCCATTGCCATGCCATTGCCGTGCCATTGCCGTGCCATTGCCATGCCATTGTCATGCCTTTGTGGTGATATTGTTGTGCCATTGCCATGCCATTGCCGTGCCATTGCCGTGCCATTGCCATTCCATTGTCATGCCATTGTGGTGCCATGGCCGTGCCATTGCCGTGCCATTGTCTTGTCATTTCCGTGCCATTGTCATGCCATTGCGGTGCCATTGCCTTGCCATTGCCGTCCCATTGCCGTGCCATTACCTTGCCATTGCCATACCATTGTCATGCCATTTCGGTGGCATGGCCGTGCTATTGCCGTGCCATTGCCGTGACATTGCTGTGCCATTGCCATGGCATTGTCATGCCATTGCGGTGCCATTGCCGTGCCATTGCCGTGCCATTGCTGTGCCATTACCTTGCCATTGCCATGCCATTGTCATGCCATTGGGATGCCATTGCCGTGCCATTGCCGTGCCATTGCTGTGCTATTTCCGTGCCATTGCCGTGCCATTACCTTGCCATTGCCGTGCCATTTTCTTGCAATTGCCGTGCCATTGCCGTGCCATTGCCATGCCATTGTCTTGCCATTGCCGTGCCATTGCCATGCCATTGTCATGCCATTGCGGTGCCATTGCCGTTCCATTGCCGTGTTATTGCCGTGCCATTGTCTTGTCATTTCCGTGCCATTGTCATGCAATTGGGATGCCATTGCCTTGGCATTGCCGTGCCATTGCGGTGCCATTGCCGTGCAATTGCCTTGCCATTGCCGTGCCATTGCCGTGCCATTGTCTTGCCATTGCCGTGCCATTGCCGTGCCATTGCCGTGGCATTGCCATGCCATTGTCATGCCAATGCGGTGCCATTGCCGTGCAATTGCCGAGCCATTGCCATGCCATTGTCATGCCATTGCGGTGCCATTGCCGTGCCATTGCCGTGCCATTGCCGTGCCATTGCTGTGCCATTGCCGTGCTATAGCCAACCATTGCCGTGCCATTACCTTGCCATTACAGTGCCATTGCCGTGCCGTTGCCGTGCCATTGCCTTGCCATTGCCGCGCCATTAACGTGCCCTTGATTTGCCATTGCCGTGCCATTGCCGTGCCATTGCCGTGCCATTGCCTTGCCATTGCCGTGCCATTGCCGTGCTATTACCTTGCCATTGCCTTGACATTGCCGTGCCATTGCCGCGCCATTGCCCTGCCATTAACGTGCCATTGCCTTGCCATTGCCTTGCCATTGCCGTGTCATTGCCGTGCCATTGTCATGCCATTGCGGTGCCATAGGCGTGGCATAGCCGTGCCATAGCCCTACCATTGCCGTGCCATTGCCATGCCATTGTCATGCCATTGGGATGCCATTGCCGTGCCATTGCCGTGCCATTGCTGTGCTATTTCCGTGCCATTGCCGTGCCATTACCTTGCCATTGCCGTGCCATTTTCTTGCCATTGCCGTGCCATTGCCATGCCATTGTCTTGCCATTGCCGTGCCATTGCCATGCCATTGTCATGCCATTGCGGTGCCATTGCCGTTCCATTGCCGTGCCATTGCCGTGCCATTAACGTGCCATTGCCTTGCCATTGCCTTGCCATTGCCGTGTCATTGCCGTGCCATTGCCGTGCCATTGCCGTGCCATTAACGTACCATTGCCTTACCATTGCCGTGACATTGCCGTGCCATTGCCGTGCCATTGCCATGCCATTGTCATGCCATTGCGGTGCCATTGCTGTGCCATTGCCGTGCAATTGCCGTGCCATTGCCGTGCCATTACCTTGCCATTGCCATGCCATTGTCATGCCATTGCGGTGCCATTGCCGTGCCATTGCCGTGCCATTGACGTGCCATTGCTTTGTTATTGCCTTGCCATTGCCGTGCCATTGCCGTGCAATTGCCGTGTCATTGCCGTGCCATTGCCGTGCCATTTCCGTGCCATTGCCTTGCCGTGTCATTGCCGTGCCATTGCCGTGCCATTGCCGTGCCATTGCCATGCCATTGTCATGCCATTACGGTGTCATTGCCGTGCCATAGGCGTGCCATTGCCTTGCCATTGCCGTGCCATTGCCGTGCCATTGCCGTGCAATTGCCGTGTCATTGCCGTGCCATTGCCGTGCCATTTCCGTGCCATTGCCTTGCCATTGCCGTGCCATTGCCGTGCCATTGCCGTGCAATTGCCTTGCCATTGCCGTGTTATTGCCGTGCCATTGCCATGCCATTGTCATGCCATTGTGGTGCCATTGCCGTGCCATTGCCGTGCCATTGCCGTGCCATTGCCGTGCCATTGCCGTGCCATTGCCATGCCATTGTCATGCCATTGTGGTGCCATGGCCGTGCCATTGCCGTTCCATTGTTTTGCCATTGCCGTGCCATTGCTGTGCCATTGCCGTGCCATTGCCGTGCCATTGCCGTACCATTGCCGTGCCATTGCCGTGCCATTGCCATGCCATTGTCATGCCTTTGTGGTGATATTGCCGTGCCATTGCCATGCCATTGCCGTGCCATTGCCGTGCCATTGCCATTCCATTGTCATGCCATTGTGGTGCCATGGCCGTGCCATTGCCGTGCCATTGTCTTGTGATTTCCGTGCCATTGTCATGCCATTGCGGTGCCATTGCCGTGCCATTCAGTGCCACTGTCTTGCCATTTCCGTGCCATTGTCATGCCATTGCGGTGCCATTGCCTTGCCATTGCCGTCCCATTGCCGTGCCATTACCTTGCCATTGCCATACCATTGTCATGCCATTTCGGTGGCATGGCCGTGCTATTGCCGTGCCATTGCCGTGACATTGCTGTGCCATTGCCATGGCATTGTCATGCCATTGCGGTGCCATTGCCGTGCCATTGCCGTGCCATTGCTGTGCCATTACCTTGCCATTGCCATGCCATTGTCATGCTATTGGGATGCCATTGCCGTGCCATTGCCGTGCCATTGCTGTGCTATTTCCGTGCCATTGCCGTGCCATTACCTTGCCATTGCCGTGCCATTTTCTTGCCATTGCCGTGCCATTGCCGTGCCATTGCCATGCCATTGTCTTGCCATTGCCGTGCCATTGCCATGCCATTGTCATGCCATTGCGGTGCCATTGCCGTTCCATTGCCGTGTTATTGCCGTGCCATTGTCTTGTCATTTCCGTGCCATTGTCATGCAATTGGGATGCCATTGCCTTGGCATTGCCGTGCCATTGCGGTGCCATTGCCGTGCAATTGCCTTGCCATTGCCGTGCCATTGCCGTGCCATTGTCTTGCCATTGCCGTGCCATTGCCGTGCCATTGCCGTGGCATTGCCATGCCATTGTCATGCCAATGCGGTGCCATTGCCGTGCAATTGCCGAGCCATTGCCATGCCATTGTCATGCCATTGCGGTGCCATTGCCGTGCCATTGCCGTGCCATTGCCGTGCCATTGCCGTGCCATTGCCGTGCTTATTAGCCAACCATTGCCGTGCCATTACCTTGCCATTACAGTGCCATTGCCGTGCCGTTGCCGTGCCATTGCCTTGCCATTGCCGCGCCATTACGTGCCCTTGATTTGCCATTGCCGTGCCATTGCCGTGCCATTGCCGTGCCATTGCCTTGCCATTGCGTGCCATTGCCGTGCTATTACCTTGCCATTGCCTTGACATTGCCGTGCCATTGCCGCGCCATTGCCCTGCCATTAACGTGCCATTGCCTTGCCATTGCCTTGCCATTGCCGTGTCATTGCCGTGCCATTGTCATGCCATTGCGGTGCCATAGGCGTGGCATAGCCGTGCCATAGCCCCTACCATTGCCGTGCCATTGCCATGCCATTGTCATGCCATTGGGATGCCATTGCCGTGCCATTGCCGTGCCATTGCTGTGCTATTTCCGTGCCATTGCCGTGCCATTACCTTGCCATTGCCGTGCCATTTTCTTGCCATTGCCGTGCCATTGCCATGCCATTGTCTTGCCATTGCCGTGCCATTGCCATGCCATTGTCATGCCATTGCGGTGCCATTGCCGTTCCATTGCCGTGCCATTGCCGTGCCATTAACGTGCCATTGCCTTGCATTGCCTTGCCATTGCCGTGTCATTGCCGTGCCATTGCCGTGCCATTGCCGTGCCATTAACGTACCATTGCCTTACCATTGCCGTGACATTGCCGTGCCATTGCCGTGCCATTGCCATGCCATTGTCATGCCATTGCGGTGCCATTGCTGTGCCATTGCCGTGCAATTGCCGTGCCATTGCCGTGCCATTACCTTGCCATTGCCATGCCATTGTCATGCCATTGCGGTGCCATTGCCGTGCCATTGCCGTGCCATTGACGTGCATTGCTTTGTTATTGCCTTGCCATTGCCGTGCCATTGCCGTGCAATTGCCGTGTCATTGCCGTGCCATTGCCGTGCCATTTCCGTGCCATTGCCTTGCCGTGTCATTGCCGTGCCATTGCCGTGCCATTGCCGTGCCATTGCCATGCCATTGTCATGCATTACGGTGTCATTGCCGTGCCATAGGCGTGCCATTGCCTTGCCATTGCCGTGCCATTGCCGTGCCATTGCCGTGCAATTGCCGTGTCATTGCCGTGCCATTGCCGTGCATTTCCGTGCCATTGCCTTGCCATTGCCGTGCCATTGCCGTGCCATTGCCGTGCAATTGCCTTGCCATTGCCGTGTTATTGCCGTGCCATTGCCATGCCATTGTCATGCCATTGTGGTGCCATTGCCGTGCCATTGCCGTGCCATTGCCGTGCCATTGCCGTGCCATTGCCGTGCCATTGCCATGCCATTGTCATGCCATTGTGGTGCCATGGCCGTGCCATTGCCGTTCCATTGTTTTGCAATTGCCGTGCCATTGCTGTGCCATTGCCGTGCCATTGCCGTGCCATTGCCGTACCATTGCCGTGCCATTGCCGTGCCATTGCCATGCCATTGTCATGCCTTTGTGGTGATATTGCCGTGCCATTGCCATGCCATTGCCGTGCCATTGCCGTGCCATTGCCATTCCATTGTCATGCCATTGTGGTGCCATGGCCGTGCCATTGCCGTGCCATTGTCTTGTGATTTCCGTGCCATTGTCATGCCATTGCGGTGCCATTGCCGTGCCATTCAGTGCCACTGTCTTGCCATTTCCGTGCCATTGTCATGCCATTGCGGTGCCATTGCCTTGCCATTGCCGTCCCATTGCCGTGCCATTACCTTGCCATTGCCATACCATTGTCATGCCATTTCGGTGGCATGGCCGTGCTATTGCCGTGCCATTGCCGTGACATTGCTGTGCCATTGCCATGGCATTGTCATGCCATTGCGGTGCCATTGCCGTGCCATTGCCGTGCCATTGCTGTGCCATTACCTTGCCATTGCCATGCCATTGTCATGCTATTGGGATGCCATTGCCGTGCCATTGCCGTGCCATTGCTGTGCTATTTCCGTGCCATTGCCGTGCCATTACCTTGCCATTGCCATGCCATTGTCTTGCCATTGCCGTGCCATTGCCATGCCATTGTCATGCCATTGCGGTGCCATTGCCGTTCCATTGCCGTGTTATTGCCGTGCCATTGTCTTGTCATTTCCGTGCCATTGTCATGCTATTGGGATGCCATTGCCGTGCCATTGCCGTGCCATTGCTGTGCTATTTCCGTGCCATTGCCGTGCCATTACCTTGCCATTGCCATGCCATTGTCTTGCCATTGCCGTGCCATTGCCATGCCATTGTCATGCCATTGCGGTGCCATTGCCGTGCCATTGCCGTGCCATTGCCATGCCATTGTCTTGCCATTGCCGTGCCATTGCCATGCCATTTTCATGCCATTGCGGTGCCATTGCCGTTCCATTGCCGTGTTATTGCCGTGCCATTGTCTTGTCATTTCCGTGCCATTGTCATGCAATTGGGATGCCATTGCCTTGGCATTGCCGTGCCATTGCGGTGCCATTGCCGTGCAATTGCCTTGCCATTGCCGTGTTATTGCCGTGCCATTGTCTTGCCATTGCCGTGCCATTGCCGTGCCATTGCCGTGGCATTGCCATGCCATTGTCATGCCAATGCGGTGCCATTGCCGTGCAATTGCCGAGCCATTGCCATGCCATTGTCATGCCATTGTCATGCCATTGCGGTGCCATTGCTGTGCCATTGCCGTGCAATTGCCGTGCCATTGCCGTGCCATTACCTTGCCATTGCCATGCCATTGTCATGCCATTGCGGTGCCATTGCCGTGCCATTGCCGTGCCATTGACGTGCCATTGCTTTGTTATTGCCTTGCCATTGCCGTGCCATTGCCGTGCAATTGCCGTGTCATTGCCGTGCCATTGCCGTGCCATTTCCGTGCCATTGCCTTGCCGTGTCATTGCCGTGCCATTGCCGTGCCATTGCCGTGCCATTGCCATGCCATTGTCATGCCATTACGGTGTCATTGCCGTGCCATAGGCGTGCCATTGCCTTGCCATTGCCGTGCCATTGCCGTGCCATTTCCGTGCCATTGCCTTGCCATTGCCGTGCCATTGCCGTGCCATTGCCGTGCAATTGCCTTGCCATTGCCGTGTTATTGCCGTGCCATTGCCATGCCATTGTCATGCCATGGTGGTGCCATTGCCGTGCCATTGCCGTGCCATTGCCGTGCCATTGCCGTGCCATTGCCGTGCCATTGCCATGCCATTGTCATGCCATTGTGGTGCCATGGCCGTGCCATTGCCGTTCCATTGTTTTGCCATTGCCGTGCCATTGCTGTGCCATTGCCGTGCCATTGCCGTGCCATTGCCGTACCATTGCCGTGCCATTGCCGTGCCATTGCCATGCCATTGTCATGCCTTTGTGGTGATATTGCCGTGCCATTGCCGTGCCATTGCCGTGCCATTGCCATGCCATTGTCATGCCATTGTGGTGCCATGGCCGTGCCATTGCCGTTCCATTGTTTTGCCATTGCCGTGCCATTGCTGTGCCATTGCCGTGCCATTGCTGTGCCATTGCCGTGCCATTTCCGTGCCATTGCCTTGCCATTGCCGTGCCATTGCCGTGCCATTGCCGTGCAATTGCCTTGCCATTGCCGTGTTATTGCCGTGCCATTGCCATGCCATTGTCATGCCATTGTGGTGCCATTGCCGTGCCATTGCCGTGCCATTGCCGTGCCATTGCCGTGCCATTGCCGTGCCATTGCCATGCCATTGTCATGCCATTGTGGTGCCATGGCCGTGCCATTGCCGTTCCATTGTTTTGCCATTGCCGTGCCATTGCTGTGCCATTGCCGTGCCATTGCCGTGCCATTGCCGTACCATTGCCGTGCCATTGCCGTGCCATTGCCATGCCATTGTCATGCCTTTGTGGTGATATTGCCGTGCCATTGCCATGCCATTGCCGTGCCATTGCCGTGCCATTGCCATTCCATTGTCATGCCATTGTGGTGCCATGGCCGTGCCATTGCCGTGCCATTGTCTTGTGATTTCCGTGCCATTGTCATGCCATTGCGGTGCCATTGCCGTGCCATTCAGTGCCACTGTCTTGCCATTTCCGTGCCATTGTCATGCCATTGCGGTGCCATTGCCTTGCCATTGCCGTCCCATTGCCGTGCCATTACCTTGCCATTGCCATACCATTGTCATGCCATTTCGGTGGCATGGCCGTGCTATTGCCGTGCCATTGCCGTGACATTGCTGTGCCATTGCCATGGCATTGTCATGCCATTGCGGTGCCATTGCCGTGCCATTGCCGTGCCATTGCTGTGCCATTACCTTGCCATTGCCATGCCATTGTCATGCTATTGGGATGCCATTGCCGTGCCATTGCCGTGCCATTGCTGTGCTATTTCCGTGCCATTGCCGTGCCATTACCTTGCCATTGCCATGCCATTGTGTTGCCATTGCCGTGCCATTGCCATGCCATTGTCATGCCATTGCGGTGCCATTGCCGTTCCATTGCCGTGTTATTGCCGTGCCATTGTCTTGTCATTTCCGTGCCATTGTCATGCTATTGGGATGCCATTGCCGTGCCATTGCCGTGCCATTGCTGTGCTATTTCCGTGCCATTGCCGTGCCATTACCTTGCCATTGCCATGCCATTGTCTTGCCATTGCCGTGCCATTGCCATGCCATTGTCATGCCATTGCGGTGCCATTGCCGTGCCATTGCCGTGCCATTGCCATGCCATTGTCTTGCCATTGCCGTGCCATTGCCATGCCATTGTCATGCCATTGCGGTGCCATTGCCGTTCCATTGCCGTGTTATTGCCGTGCCATTGTCTTGTCATTTCCGTGCCATTGTCATGCAATTGGGATGCCATTGCCTTGGCATTGCCGTGCCATTGCGGTGCCATTGCCGTGCAATTGCCTTGCCATTGCCGTGCCATTGCCGTGCCATTGTCTTGCCATTGCCGTGCCATTGCCGTGCCATTGCCGTGGCATTGCCATGCCATTGTCATGCCAATGCGGTGCCATTGCCGTGCAATTGCCGAGCCATTGCCATGCCATTGTCATGCCATTGCGGTGCCATTGCCGTGCCATTGCCGTGCCATTGCCGTGCCATTGCCGTGCCATTGCCGTGCTATAGCCGTGCCATTGCCGTGCCATTACCTTGCCATTACAGTGCCATTGCCGTGCCGTTGCCGTGCCATTGCCTTGCCATTGCCGCGCCATTAACGTGTCCTTGATTTGCCATTGCCGTGCCATTGCCGTGCCATTGCCGTGCCATTGCCTTGCCATTGCCGTGCCATTGCCGTGCTATTACCTTGCCATTGCCTTGACATTGCCGTGCCATTGCCGCGCCATTGCCCTGCCATTAACGTGCCATTGCCTTGCCATTGCCTTGCCATTGCCGTGTCATTGCCGTGCCATTGTCATGCCATTGCGGTGCCATAGGCGTGGCATAGCCGTGCCATAGCCCTACCATTGCCGTGCCATTGCCATGCCATTGTCATGCCATTGCGGTGCCATTGCCGTTCCATTGCCGTGCCATTGCCGTGCCATTAACGTGCCATTGCCTTGCCATTGCCTTGCCATTGCCGTGTCATTGCCGTGCCATTGCCGTGCCATTGCCGTGCCATTAACGTACCATTGCCTTACCATTGCCGTGACATTGCCGTGCCATTGCCGTGCCATTGCCATGCCATTGTCATGCCATTGCGGTGCCATTGCTGTGCCATTGCCGTGCAATTGCCGTGCCATTGCCGTGCCATTACCTTGCCATTGCCATGCCATTGTCATGCCATTGCGTGCCATTGTCATGCCATTGCGTGCCATTGCCGTGCAATTGCCTTGCCATTGCCGTGCCATTTTCTTGCCATTGCCATGCCATTGTCATGCCATTGCGGTGCCATTGCCGTGCCATTGCCGTGCCATTGACGTGCCATTGCTTTGTTATTGCCTTGCCATTGCCGTGCCATTGCCGTGCCATTGCCATGCCATTGTCATGCCATTGCGGTGCCATTGCCATGCCATTGCCGTGCCATTGCCGTGCTATTACCGTGTCATTGCCATTCCATTGCCGTGCCATTGCCGTGCCATTGCCGTGCCATTGTCATGCCATTGCGGTGCCATTGCTGTGCCATTGCCGTGCCATTGCCGTGCCATTGCCGTGCCATTACCTTGCCATTGCCATGCCACTGTCATGCCATTGCGGTGCCATTGCCGTGCCATTGCCGTGCCATTGCCGTGCCATTGCTTTGACATTGCCGTGCCATTGCCGTGCCATTTCCTTTCCATTGCCATGCCATTGTCATGCCATTGCATTGCCATTGCCGTGCCATTGCCGTGCCATTGACGTGCCATTGCCGTGCCATTTCCGTGCCATTGCCTTGTTATTGCCTTGCCATTGCCTTGCCATTGCCTTGCCATTGCCGTGCCATTGCCGTGCCATTGCCGTGCAATTGCCTTGCCATTGCCGTGTTATTGCCGTGCCATTGCCATGCCATTGTCATGCCATTGTGGTGCCATTGCCGTGCCATTGCCGTGCCATTGCCGTGCCATTGCCATGCCATTGTCATGCCATTGTGGTGCCATGGCCGTGCCATTGCCGTTCCATTGTTTTGCCATTGCCGTGCCATTGCCGTGCCATTGCCGTGCCATTGCCGTGCCATTGCCGTGCCATTGCCGTGCCATTGCCATGCCATTGTCATGCCATTGTGGTGCCATTGCCGTGCCATTGCCGTGCCATTGCCGTGCCATTGCCATGCCATTGTCATGCCATTGTGGTGCCATGGCCGTGCCATTGCCGTGCCATTGCTGTGCCATTGCCGTGCAATTGCCTTGCCATTGCCGTGCTATTGCCGTGCCATTGTCATGCCATTGCGATGCCATTGCCATGCCATTGCGGTGCCATTGCCGTGCCATTGCCGTGCAATTGCCGTGTCATTGCCGTGCCATTGCCGTGCCATTGCCGTGCCATTGCCGTGCCATTGCCGTGCCATTGCCGTGCCATTGCCGTGCCATTGCCGTGCCATAACCGTGCCATTGTCTTGCCATTGCCGTGCCATTGCCGTTCCATTGCCATGCCATTGTCATTCCATTGCGGTGCCATTGCCTTGCCATTGCCGTGCCATTGCCGTGCCATTGCCGTGCCATTGCCATGCCATTGTCATGCCATTGCCGTGCCATTGCCGTGTTATTGCCGTGCCATTGCCATGCCATTGTCATGCCATTGCGGTGCCATTTCCGTGCCATTGCCGTGCAATTGCCGTTCCATTGCTGTGCCATTGCCGTGCCCTTACCTTGCCATTGCCATGTCATTACCATGCCATTGTCATGCCATTGCGGTGCCATTGCCGTGCCATTGCCGTGAAATTGCCGTTCCATTGCCGTGCCATTGCCGTGCCATTGCCTTGGCATTGCCGTGCCATTGCGGTGCCATTGCCGTGCAATTGCCTTGCCATTGCCGTGCCATTGCCGTGCCATTGTCTTGCCATTGCCGTTCCATTGCCGTGCCATTGCCGTGGCATTGCCATGCCATTGTCATGCCAATGCGGTGCCATTACCGTGCAATTGCCGAGCCATTGCCATGCCATTGTCACGCCAGTGCGGTGCCATTGCTGTGCCATTGCCGTGCCATTGCCGTGCCATTACCTTGCCATTGCCGAGCCATTGCCATGCCATTGTCATGCCATTGCGGTGCCATTGCTGTGCCATTGCCGTGCCATTGCCGTGCCATTGCCGTGCCATTACCTTGCCATTGCCATGCCATTGCCGTGCCATTGCCGTGCCATTGTCATGCCATTGCGGTGTCATTGCTGTGCCATTGCCGTGCCATTGCCGTGCCATTGCCGTGCCATTACCTTGCCATTGCCATGCCATTGTCATGCCATTGCGGTGCCATTGCCGTGCCATTGCCGTGCCATTGCCGTGCCATTGCTTTGACATTGCCGTGCCATTGCCGTGCCATTTCCTTTCCATTGCCATGCCATTGTCATGCCATTGCATTGCCATTGCCGTGCCATTGCCGTGCCATTGACGTGCCATTGCCGTGCCATTTCCGTGCCATTGCCTTGTTATTGCCTTGCCATTGCCTTGCCATTGCCTTGCCATTGCCGTGCCATTGCCGTGCCATTGCCGTGCAATTGCCTTGCCATTGCCGTGTTATTGCCGTGCCATTG
Source organism: Agriotes lineatus (assembly GCA_940337035.1). Classification (NCBI taxonomy): domain Eukaryota; kingdom Metazoa; phylum Arthropoda; class Insecta; order Coleoptera; family Elateridae; genus Agriotes; species Agriotes lineatus. The sequence continues at coordinate 47,253 of CALNHX010001217.1, read as the reverse complement.
CCATGCCATTGTCATGCCATTGTGGTGCCATTGCCGTGCCATTGCCGTGCCATTGCCGTGCCATTGCCGTGCCATTGCCGTGCCATTGCCATGCCATTGTCATGCCATTGTGGTGCCATGGCCGTGCCATTGCCGTTCCATTGTTTTGCCATTGCCGTGCCATTGCCGTGCCATTGCCATGCCATTGCCGTGCCATTGCCGTGCCATTGCCGTGCCATTGCCATGCCATTGTCATGCCATTGTGGTGCCATGGCCGTGCCATTGCCGTGCCATTGCTGTGCCATTGCCGTGCAATTGCCGTGCCATTGCCGTGCCATTGCCGTGCCATTGCCATGCCATTGTCATGCCATTGTGGTGCCATGGCCGTGCCATTGCCGTGCCATTGCTGTGCCATTGCCGTGCAATTGCCTTGCCATTGCCGTGCTATTGCCGTGCCATTGTCATGCCATTGCGATGCCATTGCCGTGACATTGCCGTGCCATTGCCGTGCCATTGCCGTGCCATTGCCATGCCATTGTCATGCCATTGTGGTGCCATGGCCGTGCCATTGCCGTGCCATTGCCGTGCCATTGCCGTGCCATTGTCATGCTATTGTGGTGCCATTGCCGTGCCATTGCCGTGCCATTGCCGTGCCATTGCCGTGCCATTGCCATGCCATTGTCATGCCATTGTGGTGCCATGGCCGTGCCATTGCCGTGCCATTGCTGTGCCATTGCCGTGCAATTGCCTTGCCATTGCCGTGCTATTGCCGTGCCATTGTCATGCCATTGCGATGCCATTGCCGTGACATTGCCGTGCCATTGCCGTGCCATTGCCGTGCCATTGCCATGCCATTGCGATGCCATTGCGGTGCCATTGCCGTGCCATTGCCGTGCAATTGCCGTGTCATTGCCGTGCCATTGCCGTGCCATTGCCGTGCCATTGCCGTGCCATTGCCGTGCCATTGCCGTGCCATAACCGTGCCATTGTTTTGCCATTGCCGTGCCATTGCCGTTCCATTGCCATGCCATTGTCATTCCATTGCGGTGCCATTGCCTTGCCATTGCCGTGCCATTGCCGTGCCATTGCCATGCCATTGTCATGCCATTGCCGTGCCATTGCCGTGTTATTGCCGTGCCATTGTCTTGCCATTGCCGTGCCATTGCCGTGCCATTGCCGTGCCATTGCCATGCCATTGTCATGCCATTGCGGTGCTATTTCCGTGCCATTGCCGTGCCATTGCCGTTCCATTGCTGTGCCATTGCCGTGCCCTTACCTTGCCATTGCCATGTCATTACCATGCCATTGTCATGCCATTGCGGTGCCATTGCCGTGCCATTGCCGTGAAATTGCCGTTCCATTGCCGTGCCATTGCCGTGCCATTGCCTTGGCATTGCCGTGCCATTGCGGTGCCATTGCCGTGCAATTGCCTTGCCATTGCCGTGCCATTGCCGTGCCATTGTCTTGCCATTGCCGTGCCATTGCCGTGCCATTGCCGTGGCATTTCCATGCCATTGTCATGCCATTGCGGTGCCATTGCCGTGCCATTGCCGTTCCATTGCCGTGCCATTGCCGTGCCATTGCCTTGGCATGGCCGTGCCATTGCGGTGCCATTGCCGTGCAATTGCCTTGCCATTGCCGTGCCATTGCCGTGCCATTGTCTTGCCATTGCCGTGCCATTGCCGTGCAATTGCCGAGCCATTGCCATGCCATTGTCATGCCATTGCGGTGTCATTGCCGTGCCATTGCCGTGCCATTGCCGTGCCATTGCCGTGCCATTGCCGTGCTATAGCCGTGCCATTGCCGTGCCATTACCTTGCCATTACAGTGCCATTGCCGTGCCGTTGCCGTGCCATTGCCTTGCCATTGCCGCGCCATTAACGTGCCCTTGATTTGCCATTGCCGTGCCATTGCCGTGCCATTGCCGTGCCATTGCCTTGCCATTGCCGTGCCATTGCCGTGCTATTATTTTGCAATTGCCGTGTCATTGCCGTGCCATTGCCGAGCCATTGCCCTGCCATTAACGTGCCATTGCCTTGCCATTGCCGTGTCATTGCCGTGCCATTGCCGTGCCATTGCCGTGCCATTAACGTACCATTGCCTTACCATTGCCCTGCCATTGCCGTGCCATTGCCGTGCCATTGCCGTGCCATTGCCGTGCCATTGCCGTGCTATTACCGTGTCATTGCCGTTCCATTGCCGTGACATTGCCGTGCCATTGCCGTGCCATTACCTTGCCATTGCCATGCCATTGTCATGCCATTGCGTGCCATTGCCGTGCCATTGCCTTGCCATTGCCGTGCCATTGCCGTGCTATTACCTTGCCATTGCCGTGTCATTGCCGTGCCATTGCCGCGCCATTGCCCTGCCATTAACGTGCCATTGCCTTGCCATTGCCTTGCCATTGCCGTGTCATTGCCGTGCCATTGCCGCGCCATTGCCCTGCCATTAACGTGCCATTGCCTTGCCATTGCCTTGCCATTGCCGTGTCATTGCCGTGCCATTGCCGTGCCATTGCCGTGCCATTAACGTACCATTGCCTTACCATTGCCCTGCCATTGCCGTGCCATTGCCGTGCCATTGCCGTGCCATTGCCGTGCAATTGCCGTGCTATTACCGTGTCATTGCCGTTCCATTGCCGTGCAATTGTCGTGCCATTGCCGTGCCATTACCTTGCCATTGCCATGCCATTGTCATGCCATTGCGTGCCATTGCCGTGCAATTGGCTTGCTATTGCCGTGCCATTTTCTTTCCATTGCCATGCCATTGTCATGCCATTGCGGTGCCATTGCCGTGCCATTGCCGTGCCATTGACGTACCATTGCTTTGTTATTGCCTTGCCATTGCCGTGCCATTGCCGTGCCATTGCTGTGACATTGCCGTGCCATTGCCGCGCCATTGCCGTGCAATTGCCTTGCCATTGCCGTGCCATTTCCTTTCCATTGCCATGCCATTGTCATGCCATTGCGGTGCCATTGCTGTGCCATTGCGGTGCCATTGCCGTGCCATTGCCGTGCCATTGCTTTGACATTGCCGTGCCATTGCCGTGCCATTTCCTTTCCATTGCCGTGCCATTGCCGCGCCATTGCCGTGCAATTGCCTTGCCATTGCCGTGCCATTTCTTTTCCATTGCCATGCCATTGTCATGCCATTGCGGTGCCATTGCCGTGCCATTGCCGTGCCATTGCTTTGACATTGCCGTGCCATTGCCGTGCCATTTCCTTTCCATTGCCATGCCATTGTCATGCCATTGCATTGCCATTGCCGTGCCATTGCCGTGCCATTGCCGTGCCATTGACGTGCCATTGCCGTGCCATTTCCGTGCTATTGCCTTGTTATTGCCTTGCCATTGCCGTGCCTTTTACGTGTCATTACCTTGCCATTGCCATGCCATTGTCATGCCATTGCGGTGCCATTGCCGTGCCATTGCTGTGCCATTGCCTTGCCACAGCCGTGCCATTGCCGTGCCATTGCCGTGCCATTGCCATGCCATTGTCATGCCATTGCGGTGCCATTGCCTTGCCATTGCCGTGCCATTGCCGTGCCATTGCCTTGCCATTGCCGTACCATTGCCGAGCCATTGCCGTGCAATTGCCTTGCCATTGCCGCGCCATTGCCGTGCAATTGCCTTGCCATTGCCGTGCCATTGCCGTGCCATTTTCTTGCCATTGCCGTGCCATTGCCGTGCCATTGCCGTGCCATTGCCATGCCATTGTCATGCCAATGCGGTGCCATTGCCGTGCCATTGTCTTGCCATTGCCGTGCCATTGCCGTGCCATTGCCGTGACATTGTCTTGCCATTTCCGTGCCATTGTCATGCCATTGCGGTGCCATTGCCGTGCCATTCAGTGCCATTGTCTTGCCATTTCCGTGCCATTGTTATGCCATTGCGGTGCCATTGCCTTGCCATTGCCGTCTCATTGCCGTGCCATTACCTTGCCATTGCCATACCATTGTCATTCCATTTCGGTGGCATTGCCGTGCTATTGCCGTGCCATTGCCGTGCCATTGCTGTGCCATTGGCGTGCCATTGCCGTGCCATTGCCTTGCCATTGCCGTGCCATTGCCGTGCCATTACCTTGCCATTGCCATGCCATTGCCGTGCCATTGCCGTGACATTGCCGTGCCATTGCCGTGCCATTGCCGTGCCAGTGCCGTGCCATTGCCATGCCATTGTCATGCCATTGCGGTGCCATTGCCGTTCCATTGCCGTGCCATTGCCGTGCCATAGGCGAGCCATTGCCTTGCCATTGCCGTGCCATTGCCGTGCAATTGCGGTGTCATTGCCGTGCCATTGCCGTGCCATTGCTTTGCAATTGCCGTGCCATTGCTGTGCTATTGCCTTGCCATTGCCGTGTTGTTGCGGTGCCATTGCCGTGCCATTGCCGTGCCATTGCCGTGCCATTAACGTGCCATTGCCTTACCATTGCCCTGCCATTGCCGTGCCATTGCCGTGACATTGCCGTGCCATTGCCGTGCCCTTGCCGTGCCATTGCCATGCCATTGCCATGCCATTGTCATGCCATTGCCGTTCCATTGCCGTGCGATTGCCGTGCCATTAACGTGCCATTGCCTTGCCATTGCCTTGCCATTGCCGTGTCATTGCCGTGCCACTGCTGTGCCATTGCCGTGCCAGTAACGTGCCATTGCCTTGCCATTGCCCTGCCATTGCCGTGCCATTGCCGTGCCATTGCCGTGCCATTGCCGTGCCATTGCCGTGCCATTGCCGTGCCATTGCCGTGCCATTGCCGTGCCATTACCTTGCCATTGCCATGCCATTGTCATGCCATTGCGATGCCATTGCCGTGCCATTTCCGTGCCATTGCCGTGCCATTGCCGTGCCATTGCCGTGCCATTGCCGTGCAATTGCCGTGTCATTGCCGTGCCATTGCCGTGCCATTTCCGTGCCATTGCCGTGCCATTGCCGTGCCATTAACGTGCCATTGCCTTGCCATTGCCTTGCCATTGCCGTGTCATTGCCGTGCCATTGCCGTGCAATTGCCGTGCCATTAACGTACCATTGCCTTACCATTGCCGTGACATTAACGTGCCATTGCCGTGCCATTGCCATGCCATTGTCATGCCATTGCGGTGCCATTGCTGTGCCATTGCCGTGCAATTGCCGTGCCATTGCCGTGCCATTACCTTGCCATTGCCATGCCATTGTCATGCCATTGCGGTGCCATTGCCGTTCCATTGCCGTGCCATTGCCGTGCCATTAACGTGCCATTGCCTTGCCATTGCCTTGCCATTGCCGTGTCATTGCCGTGCCATTGCCGTGCCATTGCCGTGCCATTAACGTACCATTGCCTTACCATTGCCGTGACATTGCCGTGCCATTGCCGTGCCATTGCCATGCCATTGTCATGCCATTGCGGTGCCATTGCTGTGCCATTGCCGTGCAATTGCCGTGCCATTGCCGTGCCATTACCTTGCCATTGCCATGCCATTGTGATGCCATTGCGGTGCCATTGCCGTGCCATTGCCGTGCCATTGACGTGCCATTGCTTTGTTATTGCCCTGCCATTGCCGTGCCATTGCCGTGCAATTGCCGTGTCATTGCCGTGCCATTGCCGTGCCATTTCCGTGCCATTGCCTTGCCGTGTCATTGCCGTGCCATTGCCGTGCCATTGCCGTGCCATTGCCATGCCATTGCCATGCCATTGTCATGCCATTACGGTGTCATTGCCGTGCCATAGGCGTGCCATTGCCTTGCCATTGCCGTGCCATTGCCGTGCCATTGCCGTGCAATTGCCGTGTCATTGCCGTGCCATTGCCGTGCCATTTCCGTGCCATTGCCTTGCCATTGCCGTGCCATTGCCGTGCCATTGCCGTGCAATTGCCTTGCCATTGCCGTGTTATTGCCGTGCCATTGCCATGCCATTGTCATGCCATTGTGGTGCCATTGCCGTGCCATTGCCGTGCCATTGCCGTGCCATTGCCGTGCCATTGCCGTGCCATTGCCATGCCATTGTCATGCCATTGTGGTGCCATGGCCGTGCCATTGCCGTTCCATTGTTTTGCCATTGCCGTGCCATTGCTGTGCCATTGCCGTGCCATTGCCGTGCCATTGCCGTACCATTGCCGTGCCATTGCCATGCCATTGCCATGCCATTGTCATGCCATTACGGTGTCATTGCCGTGCCATAGGCGTGCCATTGCCTTGCCATTGCCGTGCCATTGCCGTGCCATTGCCGTGCAATTGCCGTGTCATTGCCGTGCCATTGCCGTGCCATTTCCGTGCCATTGCCTTGCCATTGCCGTGCCATTGCCGTGCCATTGCCGTGCAATTGCCTTGCCATTGCCGTGTTATTGCCGTGCCATTGCCATGCCATTGTCATGCCATTGTGGTGCCATTGCCGTGCCATTGCCGTGCCATTGCCGTGCCATTGCCGTGCCATTGCCGTGCCATTGCCATGCCATTGTCATGCCATTGTGGTGCCATGGCCGTGCCATTGCCGTTCCATTGTTTTGCCATTGCCGTGCCATTGCTGTGCCATTGCCGTGCCATTGCCGTGCCATTGCCGTGCCATTGCCGTGCCATTGACGTACCATTGCTTTGTTATTGCCTTGCCATTGCCGTGCCATTGCCGTGCCATTGCTGTGACATTGCCGTGCCATTGCCGCGCCATTGCCGTGCAATTGCCTTGCCATTGCCGTGCCATTTCCTTTCCATTGCCATGCCATTGTCATGCCATTGCGGTGCCATTGCTGTGCCATTGCGGTGCCATTGCCGTGCCATTGCCGTGCCATTGCTTTGACATTGCCGTGCCATTGCCGTGCCATTTCCTTTCCATTGCCGTGCCATTGCCGCGCCATTGCCGTGCAATTGCCTTGCCATTGCCGTGCCATTTCTTTTCCATTGCCATGCCATTGTCATGCCATTGCGGTGCCATTGCCGTGCCATTGCCGTGCCATTGCTTTGACATTGCCGTGCCATTGCCGTGCCATTTCCTTTCCATTGCCATGCCATTGTCATGCCATTGCATTGCCATTGCCGTGCCATTGCCGTGCCATTGCCGTGCCATTGACGTGCCATTGCCGTGCCATTTCCGTGCTATTGCCTTGTTATTGCCTTGCCATTGCCGTGCCTTTTACGTGTCATTACCTTGCCATTGCCATGCCATTGTCATGCCATTGCGGTGCCATTGCCGTGCCATTGCTGTGCCATTGCCTTGCCACAGCCGTGCCATTGCCGTGCCATTGCCGTGCCATTGCCATGCCATTGTCATGCCATTGCGGTGCCATTGCCTTGCCATTGCCGTGCCATTGCCGTGCCATTGCCTTGCCATTGCCGTACCATTGCCGAGCCATTGCCGTGCAATTGCCTTGCCATTGCCGCGCCATTGCCGTGCAATTGCCTTGCCATTGCCGTGCCATTGCCGTGCCATTTTCTTGCCATTGCCGTGCCATTGCCGTGCCATTGCCGTGCCATTGCCATGCCATTGTCATGCCAATGCGGTGCCATTGCCGTGCCATTGTCTTGCCATTGCCGTGCCATTGCCGTGCCATTGCCGTGACATTGTCTTGCCATTTCCGTGCCATTGTCATGCCATTGCGGTGCCATTGCCGTGCCATTCAGTGCCATTGTCTTGCCATTTCCGTGCCATTGTTATGCCATTGCGGTGCCATTGCCTTGCCATTGCCGTCTCATTGCCGTGCCATTACCTTGCCATTGCCATACCATTGTCATTCCATTTCGGTGGCATTGCCGTGCTATTGCCGTGCCATTGCCGTGCCATTGCTGTGCCATTGGCGTGCCATTGCCGTGCCATTGCCTTGCCATTGCCGTGCCATTGCCGTGCCATTACCTTGCCATTGCCATGCCATTGCCGTGCCATTGCCGTGACATTGCCGTGCCATTGCCGTGCCATTGCCGTGCCAGTGCCGTGCCATTGCCATGCCATTGTCATGCCATTGCGGTGCCATTGCCGTTCCATTGCCGTGCCATTGCCGTGCCATAGGCGAGCCATTGCCTTGCCATTGCCGTGCCATTGCCGTGCAATTGCGGTGTCATTGCCGTGCCATTGCCGTGCCATTGCTTTGCAATTGCCGTGCCATTGCTGTGCTATTGCCTTGCCATTGCCGTGTTGTTGCGGTGCCATTGCCGTGCCATTGCCGTGCCATTGCCGTGCCATTAACGTGCCATTGCCTTACCATTGCCCTGCCATTGCCGTGCCATTGCCGTGACATTGCCGTGCCATTGCCGTGCCCTTGCCGTGCCATTGCCATGCCATTGCCATGCCATTGTCATGCCATTGCCGTTCCATTGCCGTGCGATTGCCGTGCCATTAACGTGCCATTGCCTTGCCATTGCCTTGCCATTGCCGTGTCATTGCCGTGCCACTGCTGTGCCATTGCCGTGCCAGTAACGTGCCATTGCCTTGCCATTGCCCTGCCATTGCCGTGCCATTGCCGTGCCATTGCCGTGCCATTGCCGTGCCATTGCCGTGCCATTGCCGTGCCATTGCCGTGCCATTGCCGTGCCATTACCTTGCCATTGCCATGCCATTGTCATGCCATTGCGATGCCATTGCCGTGCCATTTCCGTGCCATTGCCGTGCCATTGCCGTGCCATTGCCGTGCCATTGCCGTGCAATTGCCGTGTCATTGCCGTGCCATTGCCGTGCCATTTCCGTGCCATTGCCGTGCCATTGCCGTGCCATTAACGTGCCATTGCCTTGCCATTGCCTTGCCATTGCCGTGTCATTGCCGTGCCATTGCCGTGCAATTGCCGTGCCATTAACGTACCATTGCCTTACCATTGCCGTGACATTAACGTGCCATTGCCGTGCCATTGCCATGCCATTGTCATGCCATTGCGGTGCCATTGCTGTGCCATTGCCGTGCAATTGCCGTGCCATTGCCGTGCCATTACCTTGCCATTGCCATGCCATTGTCATGCCATTGCGGTGCCATTGCCGTTCCATTGCCGTGCCATTGCCGTGCCATTAACGTGCCATTGCCTTGCCATTGCCTTGCCATTGCCGTGTCATTGCCGTGCCATTGCCGTGCCATTGCCGTGCCATTAACGTACCATTGCCTTACCATTGCCGTGACATTGCCGTGCCATTGCCGTGCCATTGCCATGCCATTGTCATGCCATTGCGGTGCCATTGCTGTGCCATTGCCGTGCAATTGCCGTGCCATTGCCGTGCCATTACCTTGCCATTGCCATGCCATTGTGATGCCATTGCGGTGCCATTGCCGTGCCATTGCCGTGCCATTGACGTGCCATTGCTTTGTTATTGCCCTGCCATTGCCGTGCCATTGCCGTGCAATTGCCGTGTCATTGCCGTGCCATTGCCGTGCCATTTCCGTGCCATTGCCTTGCCGTGTCATTGCCGTGCCATTGCCGTGCCATTGCCGTGCCATTGCCATGCCATTGCCATGCCATTGTCATGCCATTACGGTGTCATTGCCGTGCCATAGGCGTGCCATTGCCTTGCCATTGCCGTGCCATTGCCGTGCCATTGCCGTGCAATTGCCGTGTCATTGCCGTGCCATTGCCGTGCCATTTCCGTGCCATTGCCTTGCCATTGCCGTGCCATTGCCGTGCCATTGCCGTGCAATTGCCTTGCCATTGCCGTGTTATTGCCGTGCCATTGCCATGCCATTGTCATGCCATTGTGGTGCCATTGCCGTGCCATTGCCGTGCCATTGCCGTGCCATTGCCGTGCCATTGCCGTGCCATTGCCATGCCATTGTCATGCCATTGTGGTGCCATGGCCGTGCCATTGCCGTTCCATTGTTTTGCCATTGCCGTGCCATTGCTGTGCCATTGCCGTGCCATTGCCGTGCCATTGCCGTACCATTGCCGTGCCATTGCCGTGCCATTGACATGCCATTGTCATGCCTTTGTGGTGATATTGCCGTGCCATTGCCATGCCATTGCCGTGCCATTGCCGTGCCATTGCCATTCCATTGTCATGCCATTGTGGTGCCATGGCCGTGCCATTGCCGTGCCATTGTCTTGTCATTTCCGTGCCATTGTCATGCCATTGCGGTGCCATTGCCGTGCCATTCAGTGCCACTGTCTTGCCATTTCCGTGCCATTGTCATGCCATTGCGGTGCCATTGCCTTGCCATTGCCGTCCCATTGCCGTGCCATTACCTTGCCATTGCCATACCATTGTCATGCCATTTCGGTGGCATGGCCGTGCTATTGCCGTGCCATTGCCGTGACATTGCTGTGCCATTGCCATGGCATTGTCATGCCATTGCGGTGCCATTGCCGTGCCATTGCCGTGCCATTGCTGTGCCATTACCTTGCCATTGCCATGCCATTGTCATGCTATTGGGATGCCATTGCCGTGCCATTGCCGTGCCATTGCTGTGCTATTTCCGTGCCATTGCCGTGCCATTACCTTGCCATTGCCGTGCCATTTTCTTGCCATTGCCGTGCCATTGCCGTGCCATTGCCATGCCATTGTCTTGCCATTGTCGTGCCATTGCCATGCCATTGTCATGCCATTGCGGTGCCATTGCCGTTCCATTGCCGTGTTATTGCCGTGCCATTGTCTTGTCATTTCCGTGCCATTGTCATGCAATTGGGATGCCATTGCCTTGGCATTGCCGTGCCATTGCGGTGCCATTGCCGTGCAATTGCCTTGCCATTGCCGTGCCATTGCCGTGCCATTGTCTTGCCATTGCCGTGCCATTGCCGTGCCATTGCCGTGGCATTGCCATGCCATTGTCATGCCAATGCGGTGCCATTGCCGTGCAATTGCCGAGCCATTGCCATGCCATTGTCATGCCATTGCGGTGCCATTGCCGTGCCATTGCCGTGCCATTGCCGTGCCATTGCCGTGCCATTGCCGTGCTATAGCCGTGCCATTGCCGTGCCATTACCTTGCCATTACAGTGCCATTGCCGTGCCGTTGCCGTGCCATTGCCTTGCCATTGCCGCGCCATTAACGTGTCCTTGATTTGCCATTGCCGTGCCATTGCCGTGCCATTGCCGTGCCATTGCCTTGCCATTGCCGTGCCATTGCCGTGCTATTACCTTGCCATTGCCTTGACATTGCCGTGCCATTGCCGCGCCATTGCCCTGCCATTAACGTGCCATTGCCTTGCCATTGCCTTGCCATTGCCGTGTCATTGCCGTGCCATTGTCATGCAATTGCGGTGCCATAGGCGTGGCATAGCCGTGCCATAGCCCTACCATTGCCGTGCCATTGCCATGCCATTGTCATGCCATTGCGGTGCCATTGCCGTTCCATTGCCGTGCCATTGCCGTGCCATTAACGTGCCATTGCCTTGCCATTGCCTTGCCATTGCCGTGTCATTGCCGTGCCATTGCCGTGCCATTGCCGTGCCATTAACGTACCATTGCCTTACCATTGCCGTGACATTGCCGTGCCATTGCCGTGCCATTGCCATGCCATTGTCATGCCATTGCGGTGCCATTGCTGTGCCATTGCCGTGCAATTGCCGTGCCATTGCCGTGCCATTACCTTGCCATTGCCATGCCATTGTCATGCCATTGCGTGCCATTGTCATGCCATTGCGTGCCATTGCCGTGCAATTGCCTTGCCATTGCCGTGCCATTTTCTTGCCATTGCCATGCCATTGTCATGCCATTGCGGTGCCATTGCCGTGCCATTGCCGTGCCATTGACGTGCCATTGCTTTGTTATTGCCTTGCCATTGCCGTGCCATTGCCGTGCCATTGCCATGCCATTGTCATGCCATTGCGGTGCCATTGCCATGCCATTGCCGTGCCATTGCCGTGCTATTACCGTGTCATTGCCATTCCATTGCCGTGCCATTGCCGTGCCATTGCCGTGCCATTGTCATGCCATTGCGGTGCCATTGCTGTGCCATTGCCGTGCCATTGCCGTGCCATTGCCGTGCCATTACCTTGCCATTGCCATGCCACTGTCATGCCATTGCGGTGCCATTGCCGTGCCATTGCCGTGCCATTGCCGTGCCATTGCTTTGACATTGCCGTGCCATTGCCGTGCCATTTCCTTTCCATTGCCATGCCATTGTCATGCCATTGCATTGCCATTGCCGTGCCATTGCCGTGCCATTGACGTGCCATTGCCGTGCCATTTCCGTGCCATTGCCTTGTTATTGCCTTGCCATTGCCTTGCCATTGCCTTGCCATTGCCGTGCCATTGCCGTGCCATTGCCGTGCAATTGCCTTGCCATTGCCGTGTTATTGCCGTGCCATTGCCATGCCATTGTCATGCCATTGTGGTGCCATTGCCGTGCCATTGCCGTGCCATTGCCGTGCCATTGCCATGCCATTGTCATGCCATTGTGGTGCCATGGCCGTGCCATTGCCGTTCCATTGTTTTGCCATTGCCGTGCCATTGCCGTGCCATTGCCGTGCCATTGCCGTGCCATTGCCGTGCCATTGCCGTGCCATTGCCATGCCATTGTCATGCCATTGTGGTGCCATTGCCGTGCCATTGCCGTGCCATTGCCGTGCCATTGCCATGCCATTGTCATGCCATTGTGGTGCCATGGCCGTGCCATTGCCGTGCCATTGCTGTGCCATTGCCGTGCAATTGCCTTGCCATTGCCGTGCTATTGCCGTGCCATTGTCATGCCATTGCGATGCCATTGCCATGCCATTGCGGTGCCATTGCCGTGCCATTGCCGTGCAATTGCCGTGTCATTGCCGTGCCATTGCCGTGCCATTGCCGTCCCATTGCCGTGCCATTGCCGTGCCATTGCCGTGCCATTGCCGTGCCATAACCGTGCCATTGTCTTGCCATTGCCGTGCCATTGCCGTTCCATTGCCATGCCATTGTCATTCCATTGCGGTGCCATTGCCTTGCCATTGCCGTGCCATTGCCGTGCCATTGCCGTGCCATTGCCATGCCATTGTCATGCCATTGCCGTGCCATTGCCGTGTTATTGCCGTGCCATTGCCATGCCATTGTCATGCCATTGCGGTGCCATTTCCGTGCCATTGCCGTGGCATTGCCATGCCATTGTCATGCCATTGCGATGCCATTGCCATGCCATTGCGGTGCCATTGCCGTGCCATTGCCGTGCAATTGCCGTGTCATTGCCGTGCCATTGCCGTGCCATTGCCGTCCCATTGCCGTGCCATTGCCGTGCCATTGCCGTGCCATTGCCGTGCCATAACCGTGCCATTGTCTTGCCATTGCCGTGCCATTGCCGTTCCATTGCCATGCCATTGTCATTCCATTGCGGTGCCATTGCCTTGCCATTGCCGTGCCATTGCCGTGCCATTGCCGTGCCATTGCCATGCCATTGTCATGCCATTGCCGTGCCATTGCCGTGTTATTGCCGTGCCATTGCCATGCCATTGTCATGCCATTGCGGTGCCATTTCCGTGCCATTGCCGTGGCATTGCCATGCCATTGTCATGCCAATGCGGTGGCATTGCCGTGCAATTGCCGTGCCATTGCCGTGCCATTGCCGTCCCATTGCCGTGCAATTGCCGTTCCATTGCTGTGCCATTGCCGTGCCCTTACCTTGCCATTGCCATGTCATTACCATGCCATTGTCATGCCATTGCGGTGCCATTGCCGTGCCATTGCCGTGAAATTGCCGTTCCATTGCCGTGCCATTGCCGTGCCATTGCCTTGGCATTGCCGTGCCATTGCGGTGCCATTGCCGTGCAATTGCCTTGCCATTGCCGTGCCATTGCCGTGCCATTGTCTTGCCATTGCCGTTCCATTGCCGTGCCATTGCCGTGGCATTGCCATGCCATTGTCATGCCAATGCGGTGGCATTGCCGTGCAATTGCCGAGCCATTGCCATGCCATTGTCATGCCAGTGCGGTGCCATTGCTGTGCCATTGCCGTGCCATTGCCGTGCCATTACCTTGCCATTGCCGAGCCATTGCCATGCCATTGTCATGCCATTGCGGTGCCATTGCTGTGCCATTGCCGTGCCATTGCCGTGCCATTGCCGTGCCATTACCTTGCCATTGCCATGCCATTGCCGTGCCATTGCCGTGCCATTGTCATGCCATTGCGGTGTCATTGCTGTGCCATTGCCGTGCCATTGCCGTGCCATTGCCGTGCCATTACCTTGCCATTGCCATGCCATTGTCATGCCATTGCGGTGCCATTGCCGTGCCATTGCCGTGCCATTGACGTGCCATTGCTTTGACATTGCCGTGCCATTGCCGTGCCATTTCCTTTCCATTGCCATGCCATTGTCATGCCATTGCATTGCCATTGCCGTGCCATTGACGTGCCATTGCCGTGCCATTTCCGTGCCATTGCCTTGTTATTGCCTTGCCATTGCCTTGCCATTGCCTTGCCATTGCCTTGCCATTGCCGTGCCATTGCCGTGCCATTGCCGTGCAATTGCCTTGCCATTGCCGTGTTATTGCCGTGCCATTGCCATGCCATTGTCATGCCATTGTGGTGCCATTGCCGTGCCATTGACGTGCCATTGCCGTGCCATTGCCGTGCCATTGCCGTGCCATTGCCATGCCATTGTCATGCCATTGTGGTGCCATGGCCGTGCCATTGCCGTTCCATTGTTTTGCCATTGCCGTGCCATTGCCGTGCCATTGCCATGCCATTGCCGTGCCATTGCCGTGCCATTGCCGTGCCATTGCCATGCCATTGTCATGCCATTGTGGTGCCATTGCCGTGCCATTGCCGTGCCATTGCCGTGCCATTGCCGTGCCATTGCCATGCCATTGTCATGCCATTGTGGTGCCATGGCCGTGCCATTGCCGTGCCATTGCTGTGCCATTGCCGTGCAATTGCCTTGCCATTGCCGTGCTATTGCCGTGCCATTGTCATGCCATTGCGATGCCATTGCCGTGACATTGCCGTGCCATTGCCGTGCCATTGCCGTGCCATTGCCATGCCATTGCGATGCCATTGCGGTGCCATTGCCGTGCCATTGCCGTGCAATTGCCGTGTCATTGCCGTGCCATTGCCGTGCCATTGCCGTGCCATTGCCGTGCCATTGCCGTGCCATTGCCGTGCCATAACCGTGCCATTGTTTTGCCATTGCCGTGCCATTGCCGTTCCATTGCCATGCCATTGTCATTCCATTGCGGTGCCATTGCCTTGCCATTGCCGTGCCATTGCCGTGCCATTGCCATGCCATTGTCATGCCATTGCCGTGCCATTGCCGTGTTATTGCCGTGCCATTGTCTTGCCATTGCCGTGCCATTGCCGTGCCATTGCCGTGCCATTGCCATGCCATTGTCATGCCATTGCGGTGCTATTTCCGTGCCATTGCCGTGCCATTGCCGTTCCATTGCTGTGCCATTGCCGTGCCCTTACCTTGCCATTGCCATGTCATTACCATGCCATTGTCATGCCATTGCGGTGCCATTGCCGTGCCATTGCCGTGAAATTGCCGTTCCATTGCCGTGCCATTGCCGTGCCATTGCCTTGGCATTGCCGTGCCATTGCGGTGCCATTGCCGTGCAATTGCCTTGCCATTGCCGTGCCATTGCCGTGCCATTGTCTTGCCATTGCCGTGCCATTGCCGTGCCATTGCCGTGGCATTTCCATGCCATTGTCATGCCATTGCGGTGCCATTGCCGTGCCATTGCCGTTCCATTGCCGTGCCATTGCCGTGCCATTGCCTTGGCATGGCCGTGCCATTGCGGTGCCATTGCCGTGCAATTGCCTTGCCATTGCCGTGCCATTGCCGTGCCATTGTCTTGCCATTGCCGTGCCATTGCCGTGCAATTGCCGAGCCATTGCCATGCCATTGTCATGCCATTGCGGTGTCATTGCCGTGCCATTGCCGTGCCATTGCCGTGCCATTGCCGTGCCATTGCCGTGCTATAGCCGTGCCATTGCCGTGCCATTACCTTGCCATTACAGTGCCATTGCCGTGCCGTTGCCGTGCCATTGCCTTGCCATTGCCGCGCCATTAACGTGCCCTTGATTTGCCATTGCCGTGCCATTGCCGTGCCATTGCCGTGCCATTGCCTTGCCATTGCCGTGCCATTGCCGTGCTATTATTTTGCAATTGCCGTGTCATTGCCGTGCCATTGCCGCGCCATTGCCCTGCCATTAACGTGCCATTGCCTTGCCATTGCCGTGTCATTGCCGTGCCATTGCCGTGCCATTGCCGTGCCATTAACGTACCATTGCCTTACCATTGCCCTGCCATTGCCGTGCCATTGCCGTGCCATTGCCGTGCCATTGCCGTGCCATTGCCGTGCTATTACCGTGTCATTGCCGTTCCATTGCCGTGACATTGCCGTGCCATTGCCGTGCCATTACCTTGCCATTGCCATGCCATTGTCATGCCATTGCGTGCCATTGCCGTGCAATTGGCTTGCCATTGCCGTGCCATTAACGTACCATTGCCTTACCATTGCCCTGCCATTGCCGTGCCATTGCCGTGCCATTGCCGTGCCATTGCCGTGCCATTGCCGTGCTATTACCGTGTCATTGCCGTTCCATTGCCGTGACATTGCCGTGCCATTGCCGTGCCATTACCTTGCCATTGCCATGCCATTGTCATGCCATTGCGTGCCATTGCCGTGCCATTGCCTTGCCATTGCCGTGCCATTGCCGTGCTATTACCTTGCCATTGCCGTGTCATTGCCGTGCCATTGCCGCGCCATTGCCCTGTCATTAACGTGCCATTGCCTTGCCATTGCCTTGCCATTGCCGTGTCATTGCCGTGCCATTGCCGCGCCATTGCCCTGCCATTAACGTGCCATTGCCTTGCCATTGCCTTGCCATTGCCGTGTCATTGCCGTGCCATTGCCGTGCCATTGCCGTGCCATTAACGTACCATTGCCTTACCATTGCCCTGCCATTGCCGTGCCATTGCCGTGCCATTGCCGTGCCATTGCCGTGCAATTGCCGTGCTATTACCGTGTCATTGCCGTTCCATTGCCGTGCAATTGCCGTGTCATTGCCGTGCCATTGCCGTGCCATTTCCGTGCCATTGCCTTGCCGTGTCATTGCCGTGCCATTGCCGTGCCATTGCCGTGCCATTGCCATGCCATTGCCATGCCATTGTCATGCCATTACGGTGTCATTGCCGTGCCATAGGCGTGCCATTGCCTTGCCATTGCCGTGCCATTGCCGTGCCATTGCCGTGCAATTGCCGTGTCATTGCCGTGCCATTGCCGTGCCATTTCCGTGCCATTGCCTTGCCATTGCCGTGCCATTGCCGTGCCATTGCCGTGCAATTGCCTTGCCATTGCCGTGTTATTGCCGTGCCATTGCCATGCCATTGTCATGCCATTGTGGTGCCATTGCCGTGCCATTGCCGTGCCATTGCCGTGCCATTGCCGTGCCATTGCCGTGCCATTGCCATGCCATTGTCATGCCATTGTGGTGCCATGGCCGTGCCATTGCCGTTCCATTGTTTTGCCATTGCCGTGCCATTGCTGTGCCATTGCCGTGCCATTGCCGTGCCATTGCCGTACCATTGCCGTGCCATTGCCGTGCCATTGACATGCCATTGTCATGCCTTTGTGGTGATATTGCCGTGCCATTGCCATGCCATTGCCGTGCCATTGCCGTGCCATTGCCATTCCATTGTCATGCCATTGTGGTGCCATGGCCGTGCCATTGCCGTGCCATTGTCTTGTCATTTCCGTGCCATTGTCATGCCATTGCGGTGCCATTGCCGTGCCATTCAGTGCCACTGTCTTGCCATTTCCGTGCCATTGTCATGCCATTGCGGTGCCATTGCCTTGCCATTGCCGTCCCATTGCCGTGCCATTACCTTGCCATTGCCATACCATTGTCATGCCATTTCGGTGGCATGGCCGTGCTATTGCCGTGCCATTGCCGTGACATTGCTGTGCCATTGCCATGGCATTGTCATGCCATTGCGGTGCCATTGCCGTGCCATTGCCGTGCCATTGCTGTGCCATTACCTTGCCATTGCCATGCCATTGTCATGCTATTGGGATGCCATTGCCGTGCCATTGCCGTGCCATTGCTGTGCTATTTCCGTGCCATTGCCGTGCCATTACCTTGCCATTGCCGTGCCATTTTCTTGCCATTGCCGTGCCATTGCCGTGCCATTGCCATGCCATTGTCTTGCCATTGTCGTGCCATTGCCATGCCATTGTCATGCCATTGCGGTGCCATTGCCGTTCCATTGCCGTGTTATTGCCGTGCCATTGTCTTGTCATTTCCGTGCCATTGTCATGCAATTGGGATGCCATTGCCTTGGCATTGCCGTGCCATTGCGGTGCCATTGCCGTGCAATTGCCTTGCCATTGCCGTGCCATTGCCGTGCCATTGTCTTGCCATTGCCGTGCCATTGCCGTGCCATTGCCGTGGCATTGCCATGCCATTGTCATGCCAATGCGGTGCCATTGCCGTGCAATTGCCGAGCCATTGCCATGCCATTGTCATGCCATTGCGGTGCCATTGCCGTGCCATTGCCGTGCCATTGCCGTGCCATTGCCGTGCCATTGCCGTGCTATAGCCGTGCCATTGCCGTGCCATTACCTTGCCATTACAGTGCCATTGCCGTGCCGTTGCCGTGCCATTGCCTTGCCATTGCCGCGCCATTAACGTGTCCTTGATTTGCCATTGCCGTGCCATTGCCGTGCCATTGCCGTGCCATTGCCTTGCCATTGCCGTGCCATTGCCGTGCTATTACCTTGCCATTGCCTTGACATTGCCGTGCCATTGCCGCGCCATTGCCCTGCCATTAACGTGCCATTGCCTTGCCATTGCTTTGCCATTGCCGTGTCATTGCCGTGCCATTGTCATGCAATTGCGGTGCCATAGGCGTGGCATAGCCGTGCCATAGCCCTACCATTGCCGTGCCATTGCCATGCCATTGTCATGCCATTGCGGTGCCATTGCCGTTCCATTGCCGTGCCATTGCCGTGCCATTAACGTGCCATTGCCTTGCCATTGCCTTGCCATTGCCGTGTCATTGCCGTGCCATTGCCGTGCCATTGCCGTGCCATTAACGTACCATTGCCTTACCATTGCCGTGACATTGCCGTGCCATTGCCGTGCCATTGCCATGCCATTGTCATGCCATTGCGGTGCCATTGCTGTGCCATTGCCGTGCAATTGCCGTGCCATTGCCGTGCCATTACCTTGCCATTGCCATGCCATTGTCATGCCATTGCGTGCCATTGTCATGCCATTGCGTGCCATTGCCGTGCAATTGCCTTGCCATTGCCGTGCCATTTTCTTGCCATTGCCATGCCATTGTCATGCCATTGCGGTGCCATTGCCGTGCCATTGCCGTGCCATTGACGTGCCATTGCTTTGTTATTGCCTTGCCATTGCCGTGCCATTGCCGTGCCATTGCCATGCCATTGTCATGCCATTGCGGTGCCATTGCCATGCCATTGCCGTGCCATTGCCGTGCTATTACCGTGTCATTGCCATTCCATTGCCGTGCCATTGCCGTGCCATTGCCGTGCCATTGTCATGCCATTGCGGTGCCATTGCTGTGCCATTGCCGTGCCATTGCCGTGCCATTGCCGTGCCATTACCTTGCCATTGCCATGCCACTGTCATGCCATTGCGGTGCCATTGCCGTGCCATTGCCGTGCCATTGCCGTGCCATTGCTTTGACATTGCCGTGCCATTGCCGTGCCATTTCCTTTCCATTGCCATGCCATTGTCATGCCATTGCATTGCCATTGCCGTGCCATTGCCGTGCCATTGACGTGCCATTGCCGTGCCATTTCCGTGCCATTGCCTTGTTATTGCCTTGCCATTGCCTTGCCATTGCCTTGCCATTGCCGTGCCATTGCCGTGCCATTGCCGTGCAATTGCCTTGCCATTGCCGTGTTATTGCCGTGCCATTGCCATGCCATTGTCATGCCATTGTGGTGCCATTGCCGTGCCATTGCCGTGCCATTGCCGTGCCATTGCCATGCCATTGTCATGCCATTGTGGTGCCATGGCCGTGCCATTGCCGTTCCATTGTTTTGCCATTGCCGTGCCATTGCCGTGCCATTGCCGTGCCATTGCCGTGCCATTGCCGTGCCATTGCCGTGCCATTGCCATGCCATTGTCATGCCATTGTGGTGCCATTGCCGTGCCATTGCCGTGCCATTGCCGTGCCATTGCCATGCCATTGTCATGCCATTGTGGTGCCATGGCCGTGCCATTGCCGTGCCATTGCTGTGCCATTGCCGTGCAATTGCCTTGCCATTGCCGTGCTATTGCCGTGCCATTGTCATGCCATTGCGATGCCATTGCCATGCCATTGCGGTGCCATTGCCGTGCCATTGCCGTGCAATTGCCGTGTCATTGCCGTGCCATTGCCGTGCCATTGCCGTCCCATTGCCGTGCCATTGCCGTGCCATTGCCGTGCCATTGCCGTGCCATAACCGTGCCATTGTCTTGCCATTGCCGTGCCATTGCCGTTCCATTGCCATGCCATTGTCATTCCATTGCGGTGCCATTGCCTTGCCATTGCCGTGCCATTGCCGTGCCATTGCCGTGCCATTGCCATGCCATTGTCATGCCATTGCCGTGCCATTGCCGTGTTATTGCCGTGCCATTGCCATGCCATTGTCATGCCATTGCGGTGCCATTTCCGTGCCATTGCCGTGGCATTGCCATGCCATTGTCATGCCATTGCGATGCCATTGCCATGCCATTGCGGTGCCATTGCCGTGCCATTGCCGTGCAATTGCCGTGTCATTGCCGTGCCATTGCCGTGCCATTGCCGTCCCATTGCCGTGCCATTGCCGTGCCATTGCCGTGCCATTGCCGTGCCATAACCGTGCCATTGTCTTGCCATTGCCGTGCCATTGCCGTTCCATTGCCATGCCATTGTCATTCCATTGCGGTGCCATTGCCTTGCCATTGCCGTGCCATTGCCGTGCCATTGCCGTGCCATTGCCATGCCATTGTCATGCCATTGCCGTGCCATTGCCGTGTTATTGCCGTGCCATTGCCATGCCATTGTCATGCCATTGCGGTGCCATTTCCGTGCCATTGCCGTGGCATTGCCATGCCATTGTCATGCCAATGCGGTGGCATTGCCGTGCAATTGCCGTGCCATTGCCGTGCCATTGCCGTCCCATTGCCGTGCAATTGCCGTTCCATTGCTGTGCCATTGCCGTGCCCTTACCTTGCCATTGCCATGTCATTACCATGCCATTGTCATGCCATTGCGGTGCCATTGCCGTGCCATTGCCGTGAAATTGCCGTTCCATTGCCGTGCCATTGCCGTGCCATTGCCTTGGCATTGCCGTGCCATTGCGGTGCCATTGCCGTGCAATTGCCTTGCCATTGCCGTGCCATTGCCGTGCCATTGTCTTGCCATTGCCGTTCCATTGCCGTGCCATTGCCGTGGCATTGCCATGCCATTGTCATGCCAATGCGGTGGCATTGCCGTGCAATTGCCGAGCCATTGCCATGCCATTGTCATGCCAGTGCGGTGCCATTGCTGTGCCATTGCCGTGCCATTGCCGTGCCATTACCTTGCCATTGCCGAGCCATTGCCATGCCATTGTCATGCCATTGCGGTGCCATTGCTGTGCCATTGCCGTGCCATTGCCGTGCCATTGCCGTGCCATTACCTTGCCATTGCCATGCCATTGCCGTGCCATTGCCGTGCCATTGTCATGCCATTGCGGTGTCATTGCTGTGCCATTGCCGTGCCATTGCCGTGCCATTGCCGTGCCATTACCTTGCCATTGCCATGCCATTGTCATGCCATTGCGGTGCCATTGCCGTGCCATTGCCGTGCCATTGACGTGCCATTGCTTTGACATTGCCGTGCCATTGCCGTGCCATTTCCTTTCCATTGCCATGCCATTGTCATGCCATTGCATTGCCATTGCCGTGCCATTGACGTGCCATTGCCGTGCCATTTCCGTGCCATTGCCTTGTTATTGCCTTGCCATTGCCTTGCCATTGCCTTGCCATTGCCTTGCCATTGCCGTGCCATTGCCGTGCCATTGCCGTGCAATTGCCTTGCCATTGCCGTGTTATTGCCGTGCCATTGCCATGCCATTGTCATGCCATTGTGGTGCCATTGCCGTGCCATTGACGTGCCATTGCCGTGCCATTGCCGTGCCATTGCCGTGCCATTGCCATGCCATTGTCATGCCATTGTGGTGCCATGGCCGTGCCATTGCCGTTCCATTGTTTTGCCATTGCCGTGCCATTGCCGTGCCATTGCCATGCCATTGCCGTGCCATTGCCGTGCCATTGCCGTGCCATTGCCATGCCATTGTCATGCCATTGTGGTGCCATTGCCGTGCCATTGCCGTGCCATTGCCGTGCCATTGCCGTGCCATTGCCATGCCATTGTCATGCCATTGTGGTGCCATGGCCGTGCCATTGCCGTGCCATTGCTGTGCCATTGCCGTGCAATTGCCTTGCCATTGCCGTGCTATTGCCGTGCCATTGTCATGCCATTGCGATGCCATTGCCGTGACATTGCCGTGCCATTGCCGTGCCATTGCCGTGCCATTGCCATGCCATTGCGATGCCATTGCGGTGCCATTGCCGTGCCATTGCCGTGCAATTGCCGTGTCATTGCCGTGCCATTGCCGTGCCATTGCCGTGCCATTGCCGTGCCATTGCCGTGCCATTGCCGTGCCATAACCGTGCCATTGTTTTGCCATTGCCGTGCCATTGCCGTTCCATTGCCATGCCATTGTCATTCCATTGCCGTGCCATTGCCGTGCCATTGCCATGCCATTGTCATGCCATTGCCGTGCCATTGCCGTGTTATTGCCGTGCCATTGTCTTGCCATTGCCGTGCCATTGCCGTGCCATTGCCGTGCCATTGCCATGCCATTGTCATGCCATTGCGGTGCTATTTCCGTGCCATTGCCGTGCCATTGCCGTTCCATTGCTGTGCCATTGCCGTGCCCTTACCTTGCCATTGCCATGTCATTACCATGCCATTGTCATGCCATTGCGGTGCCATTGCCGTGCCATTGCCGTGAAATTGCCGTTCCATTGCCGTGCCATTGCCGTGCCATTGCCTTGGCATTGCCGTGCCATTGCGGTGCCATTGCCGTGCAATTGCCTTGCCATTGCCGTGCCATTGCCGTGCCATTGTCTTGCCATTGCCGTGCCATTGCCGTGCCATTGCCGTGGCATTTCCATGCCATTGTCATGCCATTGCGGTGCCATTGCCGTGCCATTGCCGTTCCATTGCCGTGCCATTGCCGTGCCATTGCCTTGGCATGGCCGTGCCATTGCGGTGCCATTGCCGTGCAATTGCCTTGCCATTGCCGTGCCATTGCCGTGCCATTGTCTTGCCATTGCCGTGCCATTGCCGTGCAATTGCCGAGCCATTGCCATGCCATTGTCATGCCATTGCGGTGTCATTGCCGTGCCATTGCCGTGCCATTGCCGTGCCATTGCCGTGCCATTGCCGTGCTATAGCCGTGCCATTGCCGTGCCATTACCTTGCCATTACAGTGCCATTGCCGTGCCGTTGCCGTGCCATTGCCTTGCCATTGCCGCGCCATTAACGTGCCCTTGATTTGCCATTGCCGTGCCATTGCCGTGCCATTGCCGTGCCATTGCCTTGCCATTGCCGTGCCATTGCCGTGCTATTATTTTGCAATTGCCGTGTCATTGCCGTGCCATTGCCGCGCCATTGCCCTGCCATTAACGTGCCATTGCCTTGCCATTGCCGTGTCATTGCCGTGACTATTGCCGTGCCATTGCGTGCCATTAACGTACCATTGCCTTACCATTGCCCTGCCATTGCCGTGCCATTGCCGTGCCATTGCCGTGCCATTGCCGTGCCATTGCCGTGCTATTACCGTGTCATTGCCGTTCCATTGCCGTGACATTGCCGTGCCATTGCCGTGCCATTACCTTGCCATTGCCATGCCATTGTCATGCCATTGCGTGCCATTGCCGTGCAATTGGCTTGCCATTGCCGTGCCATTAACGTACCATTGCCTTACCATTGCCCTGCCATTGCCGTGCCATTGCCGTGCCATTGCCGTGCCATTGCCGTGCCATTGCCGTGCTATTACCGTGTCATTGCCGTTCCATTGCCGTGACATTGCCGTGCCATTGCCGTGCCATTACCTTGCCATTGCCATGCCATTGTCATGCCATTGCGTGCCATTGCCGTGCCATTGCCTTGCCATTGCCGTGCCATTGCCGTGCTATTACCTTGCCATTGCCGTGTCATTGCCGTGCCATTGCCGCGCCATTGCCCTGTCATTAACGTGCCATTGCCTTGCCATTGCCTTGCCATTGCCGTGTCATTGCCGTGCCATTGCCGCGCCATTGCCCTGCCATTAACGTGCCATTGCCTTGCCATTGCCTTGCCATTGCCGTGTCATTGCCGTGCCATTGCCGTGCCATTGCCGTGCCATTAACGTACCATTGCCTTACCATTGCCCTGCCATTGCCGTGCCATTGCCGTGCCATTGCCGTGCCATTGCCGTGCAATTGCCGTGCTATTACCGTGTCATTGCCGTTCCATTGCCGTGCAATTGTCGTGCCATTGCCGTGCCATTACCTTGCCATTGCCATGCCATTGTCATGCCATTGCGTGCCATTGCCGTGCAATTGGCTTGCTATTGCCGTGCCATTTTCTTTCCATTGCCATGCCATTGTCATGCCATTGCGGTGCCATTGCCGTGCCATTGCCGTGCCATTGACGTACCATTGCTTTGTTATTGCCTTGCCATTGCCGTGCCATTGCCGTGCCATTGCTGTGACATTGCCGTGCCATTGCCGCGCCATTGCCGTGCAATTGCCTTGCCATTGCCGTGCCATTTCCTTTCCATTGCCATGCCATTGTCATGCCATTGCGGTGCCATTGCTGTGCCATTGCGGTGCCATTGCCGTGCCATTGCCGTGCCATTGCTTTGACATTACCGTGCCATTGCCGTGCCATTTCCTTTCCATTGCCGTGCCATTGCCGCACCATTGCCGTGCAATTGCCTTGCCATTGCCGTGCCATTTCCTTTCCATTGCCATGCCATTGTCATGCCATTGCGGTGCCATTGCCGTGCCATTGCCGTGCCATTGCTTTGACATTGCCGTGCCATTGCCGTGCCATTTCCTTTCCATTGCCATGCCATTGTCATGCCATTGCATTGCCATTGCCGTGCCATTGCCGTGCCATTGCCGTGCCATTGACGTGCCATTGCCGTGCCATTTCCGTGCCATTGCCTTGTTATTGCCTTGCCATTGCCGTGCCATTTACGTGTCATTACCTTGCCATTGCCATGCCATTGTCATGCCATTGCGGTGCCATTGCCGTGCCATTGCTGTGCCATTGCCTTGCCACAGCCGTGCCATTGCCGTGCCATTGCCGTGCCATTGCCATGCCATTGTCATGCCATTGCGGTGCCATTGCCTTGCCATTGCCGTGCCATTGCCGTGCCATTGCCTTGCCATTGCCGTACCATTGCCGAGCCATTGCCGTGCAATTGCCTTGCCATTGCCGCGCCATTGCCGTGCAATTGCCTTGCCATTGCCGTGCCATTGCCGTGCCATTGTCTTGCCATTGCCGTGCCATTGCCGTGCCATTGCCGTGCCATTGCCATGCCATTGTCATGCCAATGCGGTGCCATTGCCGTGCTATTACCTTGCCATTGCCGTGTCATTGCCGTGCCATTGCCGCGCCATTGCCCTGTCATTAACGTGCCATTGCCTTGCCATTGCCTTGCCATTGCCGTGTCATTGCCGTGCCATTGCCGCGCCATTGCCCTGCCATTAACGTGCCATTGCCTTGCCATTGCCTTGCCATTGCCGTGTCATTGCCGTGCCATTGCCGTGCCATTGCCGTGCCATTAACGTACCATTGCCTTACCATTGCCCTGCCATTGCCGTGCCATTGCCGTGCCATTGCCGTGCCATTGCCGTGCAATTGCCGTGCTATTACCGTGTCATTGCCGTTCCATTGCCGTGCAATTGTCGTGCCATTGCCGTGCCATTACCTTGCCATTGCCATGCCATTGTCATGCCATTGCGTGCCATTGCCGTGCAATTGGCTTGCTATTGCCGTGCCATTTTCTTTCCATTGCCATGCCATTGTCATGCCATTGCGGTGCCATTGCCGTGCCATTGCCGTGCCATTGACGTACCATTGCTTTGTTATTGCCTTGCCATTGCCGTGCCATTGCCGTGCCATTGCTGTGACATTGCCGTGCCATTGCCGCGCCATTGCCGTGCAATTGCCTTGCCATTGCCGTGCCATTTCCTTTCCATTGCCATGCCATTGTCATGCCATTGCGGTGCCATTGCTGTGCCATTGCGGTGCCATTGCCGTGCCATTGCCGTGCCATTGCTTTGACATTACCGTGCCATTGCCGTGCCATTTCCTTTCCATTGCCGTGCCATTGCCGCACCATTGCCGTGCAATTGCCTTGCCATTGCCGTGCCATTTCCTTTCCATTGCCATGCCATTGTCATGCCATTGCGGTGCCATTGCCGTGCCATTGCCGTGCCATTGCTTTGACATTGCCGTGCCATTGCCGTGCCATTTCCTTTCCATTGCCATGCCATTGTCATGCCATTGCATTGCCATTGCCGTGCCATTGCCGTGCCATTGCCGTGCCATTGACGTGCCATTGCCGTGCCATTTCCGTGCCATTGCCTTGTTATTGCCTTGCCATTGCCGTGCCATTTACGTGTCATTACCTTGCCATTGCCATGCCATTGTCATGCCATTGCGGTGCCATTGCCGTGCCATTGCTGTGCCATTGCCTTGCCACAGCCGTGCCATTGCCGTGCCATTGCCGTGCCATTGCCATGCCATTGTCATGCCATTGCGGTGCCATTGCCTTGCCATTGCCGTGCCATTGCCGTGCCATTGCCTTGCCATTGCCGTACCATTGCCGAGCCATTGCCGTGCAATTGCCTTGCCATTGCCGCGCCATTGCCGTGCAATTGCCTTGCCATTGCCGTGCCATTGCCGTGCCATTGTCTTGCCATTGCCGTGCCATTGCCGTGCCATTGCCGTGCCATTGCCATGCCATTGTCATGCCAATGCGGTGCCATTGCCGTGCCATTGTCTTGCCATTGCCGTGCCATTGCCGTGCCATTGCCGTGCCATTGTCTTGCCATTTCCGTGCCATTGTCATGCCATTGCGGTGCCATTGCCGTGCCATTCAGTGCCATTGTCTTGCCATTTCCGTGCCATTGTTATGCCATTGCGGTGCCATTGCCTTGCCATTGCCGTCTCATTGCCGTGCCATTACCTTGCCATTGCCATACCATTGTCATTCCATTTCGGTGGCATTGCCGTGCTATTGCCGTGCCATTGCCGTGCCATTGCTGTGCCATTGGCGTGCCATTGCCGTGCCATTGCCTTGCCATTGCCGTGCCATTGCCGTGCCATTACCTTGCCATTGCCATGCCATTGCCGTGCCATTGCCGTGACATTGCCGTGCCATTGCCGTGCCATTGCCGTGCCAGTGCCGTGCCATTGCCATGCCATTGTCATGCCATTGCGGTGCCATTGCCGTTCCATTGCCGTGCCATTGCCGTGCCATAGGCGAGCCATTGCCTTGCCATTGCCGTGCCATTGCCGTGCAATTGCGGTGTCATTGCCGTGCCATTGCCGTGCCATTGCCTTGCAATTGCCGTGCCATTGCTGTGCTATTGCCTTGCCATTGCCGTGTCGTTGCGGTGCCATTGCCATTCCATTGCCGTGCCATTGCCGTGCCATTAACGTGCCATTGCCTTACCATTGCCCTGCCATTGCCGTGCCATTGCCGTGACATTGCCGTGCCATTGCCGTGCCCTTGCCGTGCCATTGCCATGCCATTGCCATGCCATTGTCATGCCATTGCCGTTCCATTGCCGTGCGATTGCCGTGCCATTAACGTGCCATTGCCTTGCCATTGCCTTGCCATTGCCGTGTCATTGCCGTGCCACTGCTGTGCCATTGCCGTGCCAGTAACGTGCCATTGCCTTGCCATTGCCCTGCCATTGCCGTGCCATTGCCGTGCCATTGCCGTGCCATTGCCGTGCCATTGCCGTGCCATTGCCGTGCCATTGCCGTGCCATTGCCGTGCCATTACCTTGCCATTGCCATGCCATTGTCATGCCATTGCGATGCCATTGCCGTGCCATTTCCGTGCCATTGCCGTGCCATTGCCGTGCCATTGCCGTGCCATTGCCGTGCCATTGCCGTGCCATTGCCATGCCATTGTCATGCCATTGCGGTGCCATTGCCGTGCCATTGCTGTGCAATTGCCGTGCAATTGCCCTGCAATTGCCATGCCATTACCTTGCCATTGCCATGCCATTGTCATGCCATTGCGATGCCAATACCGTGACATTGCCGTGCCATTGCCGTGCTATTGCCGTGCCATTGCCATTCCATTGTCATGCCATTGCGGTGCCATTGCTGTGCCATTGCCGTGCAATTGCCGTGTCATTGCCGTGTTATTGCCGTGCCATTGCCGTGCCATTGCAGTGCCATTGCCTTGCTATTACCTTGCCATTGCCGTGCCATTTTCTTGCCATTGCCGTGCCATTGCCGTGCCATTGTCTTGCCATTGCCGTTCCATTGCCGTGCCATTGCCGTGCCATAGGCGTGCCATTGCCTTGCCATTGCCTTGCCATTGCCGTGCCATTGCCGTTCTATTGCCGTGCCATTGCCGTGCCATAGGCGTGCCATTGCCTTGCCATTGCCGTGCCATTGCCGTGCCATTGCCGTGCAATTGCGGTGTCATTGCCGTGCCATTGCCGTGCCATTTCCGTGCCATTGCCTTGCCATTGCCGTGCCATTGCCGTGCTATTACCTTGCCATTGCCGTGTCATTGCCGTGCCATTGCCGCGCCATTGCCCTGCCATTAACGTGCCATTGCCTTGCCATTGCCTTGCCATTGCCGTGTCATTGCCGTGCCATTGCCGTGCCATTGCCGTGCCATTAACGTACCATTGCCTTACCATTGCTCTGCCATTGCTGTGCCATTGCCGTGCTATTGCCGTGCCATTGCCGTGCCATTGCCGTGCTATTACCGTGTCATTGCCGTTCCATTGCCGTGACATTGCCGTGCCATTGCCGTGCCATTACCTTGCCATTGCCATGCCATTGTCATGCCATTGCGTGCCATTGCCGTGCAATTGGCTTGCCATTGCCGTGCCATTAACGTACCATTGCCTTACCATTGCCCTGCCATTGCCGTGCCATTGCCGTGCCATTGCCGTGCCATTGCCGTGCCATTGCCGTGCTATTACCGTGTCATTGCCGTTCCATTGCCGTGACATTGCCGTGCCATTGCCGTGCCATTACCTTGCCATTGCCATGCCATTGTCATGCCATTGCGTGCCATTGCCGTGCCATTGCCTTGCCATTGCCGTGCCATTGCCGTGCTATTACCTTGCCATTGCCGTGTCATTGCCGTGCCATTGCCGCGCCATTGCCCTGTCATTAACGTGCCATTGCCTTGCCATTGCCTTGCCATTGCCGTGTCATTGCCGTGCCATTGCCGCGCCATTGCCCTGCCATTAACGTGCCATTGCCTTGCCATTGCCTTGGCATTGCCGTGTCATTGCCGTGCCATTGCCGTGCCATTGCCGTGCCATTAACGTACCATTGCCTTACCATTGCCCTGCCATTGCCGTGCCATTGCCGTGCCATTGCCGTGCCATTGCCGTGCAATTGCCGTGCTATTACCGTGTCATTGCCGTTCCATTGCCGTGCAATTGTCGTGCCATTGCCGTGCCATTACCTTGCCATTGCCATGCCATTGTCATGCCATTGCCGTGCCATTGCCTTGGCATGGCCGTGCCATTGCGGTGCCATTGCCGTGCAATTGCCTTGCCATTGCCGTGCCATTGCCGTGCCATTGTCTTGCCATTGCCGTGCCATTGCCGTGCAATTGCCGAGCCATTGCCATGCCATTGTCATGCCATTGCGGTGTCATTGCCGTGCCATTGCCGTGCCATTGCCGTGCCATTGCCGTGCCATTGCCGTGCTATAGCCGTGCCATTGCCGTGCCATTACCTTGCCATTACAGTGCCATTGCCGTGCCGTTGCCGTGCCATTGCCTTGCCATTGCCGCGCCATTAACGTGCCCTTGATTTGCCATTGCCGTGCCATTGCCGTGCCATTGCCGTGCCATTGCCTTGCCATTGCCGTGCCATTGCCGTGCTATTATTTTGCAATTGCCGTGTCATTGCCGTGCCATTGCCGCGCCATTGCCCTGCCATTAACGTGCCATTGCCTTGCCATTGCCGTGCCATTGCCGTGCCATTGCCGTGCCATTAACGTACCATTGCCTTACCATTGCCCTGCCATTGCCGTGCCATTGCCGTGCCATTGCCGTGCCATTGCCGTGCCATTGCCGTGCTATTACCGTGTCATTGCCGTTCCATTGCCGTGACATTGCCGTGCCATTGCCGTGCCATTACCTTGCCATTGCCATGCCATTGTCATGCCATTGCGTGCCATTGCCGTGCAATTGGCTTGCCATTGCCGTGCCATTAACGTACCATTGCCTTACCATTGCCCTGCCATTGCCGTGCCATTGCCGTGCCATTGCCGTGCCATTGCCGTGCCATTGCCGTGCTATTACCGTGTCATTGCCGTTCCATTGCCGTGACATTGCCGTGCCATTGCCGTGCCATTACCTTGCCATTGCCATGCCATTGTCATGCCATTGCGTGCCATTGCCGTGCCATTGCCTTGCCATTGCCGTGCCATTGCCGTGCTATTACCTTGCCATTGCCGTGTCATTGCCGTGCCATTGCCGCGCCATTGCCCTGTCATTAACGTGCCATTGCCTTGCCAATGCCTTGCCATTGCCGTGTCATTGCCGTGCCATTGCCGCGCCATTGCCCTGCCATTAACGTGCCATTGCCTTGCCATTGCCTTGCCATTGCCGTGTCATTGCCGTGCCATTGCCGTGCCATTGCCGTGCCATTAACGTACCATTGCCTTACCATTGCCCTGCCATTGCCGTGCCATTGCCGTGCCATTGCCCTGCCATTGCCGTGCAATTGCCGTGCTATTACCGTGTCATTGCCGTTCCATTGCCGTGCAATTGTCGTGCCATTGCCGTGCCATTACCTTGCCATTGCCATGCCATTGTCATGCCATTGCGTGCCATTGCCGTGCAATTGGCTTGCTATTGCCGTGCCATTTTCTTTCCATTGCCATGCCATTGTCATGCCATTGCGGTGCCATTGCCGTGCCATTGCCGTGCCATTGACGTACCATTGCTTTGTTATTGCCTTGCCATTGCCGTGCCATTGCCGTGCCATTGCTGTGACATTGCCGTGCCATTGCCGCGCCATTGCCGTGCAATTGCCTTGCCATTGCCGCGCCATTTCCTTTCCATTGCCATGCCATTGTCATGCCATTGCGGTGCCATTGCTGTGCCATTGCGGTGCCATTGCCGTGCCATTGCCGTGCCATTGCTTTGACATTGCCGTGCCATTGCCGTGCCATTTCCTTTCCATTGCCGTGCCATTGCCGCGCCATTGCCGTGCAATTGCCTTGCCATTGCCGTGCCATTTCCTTTCCATTGCCATGCCATTGTCATGCCATTGCGGTGCCATTGCCGTGCCATTGCCGTGCCATTGCTTTGACATTGCCGTGCCATTGCCGTGCCATTTCCTTTCCATTGCCATGCCATTGTCATGCCATTGCATTGCCATTGCCGTGCCATTGCCGTGCCATTGCCGTGCCATTGACGTGCCATTGCCGTGCCATTTCCGTGCCATTGCCGTGTTATTGCCTTGCCATTGCCGTGCCATTTACGTGTCATTACCTTGCCATTGCCATGCCATTGTCATGCCATTGCGGTGCCATTGCCGTGCCATTGCTGTGCCATTGCCTTGCCACAGCCGTGCCATTGCCGTGCCATTGCCGTGCCATTGCCATGCCATTGTCATGCCATTGCGGTGCCATTGCCTTGCCATTGCCGTGCCATTGCCGTGCCATTGCCTTGCCATTGCCGTACCATTGCCGAGCCATTGCCGTGCAATTGCCTTGCCATTGCCGCGCCATTGCCGTGCAATTGCCTTGCCATTGCCGTGCCATTGCCGTGCCATTGTCTTGCCATTGCCGTGCCATTGCCGTGCCATTGCCGTGCCATTGCCATGCCATTGTCATGCCAATGCGGTGCCATTGCCGTGCCATTGTCTTGCCATTGCCGTGCCATTGCCGTGCCATTGCCGTGCCATTGTCTTGCCATTTCCGTGCCATTGTCATGCCATTGCGGTGCCATTGCCGTGCCATTCAGTGCCATTGTCTTGCCATTTCCGTGCCATTGTTATGCCATTGCGGTGCCATTGCCTTGCCATTGCCGTCTCATTGCCGTGCCATTACCTTGCCATTGCCATACCATTGTCATTCCATTTCGGTGGCATTGCCGTGCTATTGCCGTGCCATTGCCGTGCCATTGCTGTGCCACTGGCGTGCCATTGCCGTGCCATTGCCTTGCCATTGCCGTGCCATTGCCGTGCCATTACCTTGCCATTGCCATGCCATTGCCGTGCCATTGCCGTGACATTGCCGTGCCATTGCCGTGCCATTGCCGTGCCAGTGCCGTGCCATTGCCATGCCATTGTCATGCCATTGCGGTGCCATTGCCGTTCCATTGCCGTGCCATTGCCGTGCCATAGGCGAGCCATTGCCTTGCCATTGCCGTGCCATTGCCGTGCAATTGCGGTGTCATTGCCGTGCCATTGCCGTGCCATTGCCTTGCAATTGCCGTGCCATTGCTGTGCTATTGCCTTGCCATTGCCGTGTCGTTGCGGTGCCATTGCCGTGCCATTGCCGTGCCATTGCCGTGCCATTAACGTGCCATTGCCTTACCATTGCCCTGCCATTGCCGTGCCATTGCCGTGACATTGCCGTGCCATTGCCGTGCCCTTGCCGTGCCATTGCCATGCCATTGCCATGCCATTGTCATGCCATTGCCGTTCCATTGCCGTGCGATTGCCGTGCCATTAACGTGCCATTGCCTTGCCATTGCCTTGCCATTGCCGTGTCATTGCCGTGCCACTGCTGTGCCATTGCCGTGCCAGTAACGTGCCATTGCCTTGCCATTGCCCTGCCATTGCCGTGCCATTGCCGTGCCATTGCCGTGCCATTGCCGTGCCATTGCCGTGCCATTGCCGTGCCATTGCCGTGCCATTGCCGTGCCATTGCCGTGCCATTACCTTGCCATTGCCATGCCATTGTCATGCCATTGCGATGCCATTGCCGTGCCATTTCCGTGCCATTGCCGTGCCATTGCCGTGCCATTGCCGTGCCATTGCCGTGCCATTGCCATGCCATTGTCATGCCATTGCGGTGCCATTGCCGTGCCATTGCTGTGCAATTGCCGTGCAATTGCCGTGCAATTGCCATGCCATTACCTTGCCATTGCCATGCCATTGTCATGCCATTGCGATGCCATTACCGTGACATTGCCGTGCCATTGCCGTGCTATTGCCGTGCCATTGCCATTCCATTGTCATGCCATTGCGGTGCCATTGCTGTGCCATTGCCGTGCAATTGCCGTGTCATTGCCGTGTTATTGCCGTGCCATTGCCGTGCCATGGCAGTGCCATTGCCTTGCTATTACCTTGCCATTGCCGTGCCATTTTCTTGCCATTGCCGTGCCATTGCCGTGCCATTGTCTTGCCATTGCCGTTCCATTGCCGTGCCATTGCCGTGCCATAGGCGTGCCATTGCCTTGCCATTGCCTTGCCATTGCCGTGCCATTGCCGTTCTATTGCCGTGCCATTGCCGTGCCATAGGCGTGCCATTGCCTTGCCATTGCCGTGCCATTGCCGTGCCATTGCCGTGCAATTGCGGTGTCATTGCCGTGCCATTGCCGTGCCATTTCCGTGCCATTGCCTTGCCATTGCCGTGCCTTTGCCGTGCTATTACCTTGCCATTGCCGTGTCATTGCCGTGCCATTGCCGCGCCATTGCCCTGCCATTAACGTGCCATTGCCTTGCCATTGCCTTGCCATTGCCGTGTCATTGCCGTGCCATTGCCGTGCCATTGCCGTGCCATTAACGTACCATTGCCTTACCATTGCTCTGCCATTGCTGTGCCATTGCCGTGCTATTGCCGTGCCATTGCCGTGCCATTGCCGTGCTATTACCGTGTCATTGCCGTTCCATTGCCGTGACATTGCCGTGCCATTGCCGTGCCATTGCCATGCCATTGTCATGCCATTGCGGTGCCATTGCTGTGCCATTGCCGTGCAATTGTCGTGCCATTGCCGTGCCATTACCTTGCCATTGCCATGCCATTGTCATGCCATTGCGTGCCATTGCCGTGCAATTGCCTTGCCATTGCCGTGCCATTTTCTTTCCATTGCCATGCCATTGTCATGCCATTGCGGTGCCATTGCCGTGCCATTGCCGTGCCATTGACGTACCATTGCTTTGTTATTGCCTTGCCATTGCCGTGCCATTGCCGTGACATTGCTTTGACATTGCCGTGCCATTGCCGCGCCATTGCCGTGCAATTGCCTTGCCATTGCCGTGCCATTTCCTTTCCATTGCCATGCCATTGTCATGCCATTGCGGTGCCATTGCCATGCCATTGCCGTGCCATTGCCGTGCTATTACCGTGTCATTGCCATTCCATTGCCGTGCCATTGCTGTGCCATTGCCGTGCCATTGTCATGCCATTGCGGTGCCATTGCTGTGCCATTGCCGTGCCATTGCCGTGCCATTGCCGTGCCATTACCTTGCCATTGCCATGCCATTGTCATGCCATTGCGGTGCCATTGCCGTGCCATTGCCGTG
Source organism: Agriotes lineatus (assembly GCA_940337035.1). Taxonomy (NCBI): domain Eukaryota; kingdom Metazoa; phylum Arthropoda; class Insecta; order Coleoptera; family Elateridae; genus Agriotes; species Agriotes lineatus. Next base: position 12,695 of record CALNHX010001217.1, on the reverse strand, counting down.
CCATTGCTTTGACATTGCCGTGCCATTGCCGTGCCATTTCCTTTCCATTGCCATGCCATTGTCATGCCATTGCATTGCCATTGCCGTGCCATTGCCGTGCCATTGACGTGCCATTGCCGTGCCATTTCCGTGCCATTGCCTTGTTATTGCCTTGCCATTGCCGTGCCATTTCCGTGTCATTACCTTGCCATTGCCATGCCATTGTCATGCCATTGCGGTGCCATTGCCGTGCCATTGCTGTGCCATTGCCTTGCCACAGCCGAGCCATTGCCGTGCCATTGCCGTGCCATTGCCATGCCATTGTCATGCCATTGCGGTGCCATTGCCGTGCCATTGCCGTGGCATTGCCGTGCCATTGCCTTGCCATTGCCGTACCATTGCCGAGCCATTGCCGTGCAATTGCCTTGCCATTGCCGCGCCATTGCCGTGCAATTGCCTTGCCATTGCCGTGCCATTGCCGTGCCATTGTCTTGCCATTGCCGTGCCATTGCCGTGCCATTGCCGTGCCATTGCCATGCCATTGTCATGCCAATGCGGTGCCATTGCCGTGCCATTGTCTTGCCATTGCCGTGCCATTGCCGTGCCATTGCCGTGCCATTGTCTTGCCATTTCCGTGCCATTGTCATGCCATTGCGGTGCCATTGCCGTGCCATTCAGTGCCATTGTCTTGCCATTTCCGTGCCATTGTTATGCCATTGCGGTGCCATTGCCTTGCCATTGCCGTCTCATTGCCGTGCCATTACCTTGCCATTGCCATACCATTGTCATTCCATTTCGGTGGCATTGCCGTGCTATTGCCGTGCCATTGCCCGTGCCATTGCTGTGCCATTGGCGTGCCATTGCCGTGCCATTGCCTTGCCATTGCCGGGCCATTGCCGTGCCATTACCTTGCCATTGCCATGCCATTGTCATGCCATTGCGATGCCATTGCCGTGCCATTCAGTGCCATTGTCTTGCCATTTCCGTGCCATTGTCATGCCATTGCGGTGCCATTGCCTTGCCATAGTTGTGCCATTGCCATGCCATTGTCATGCCATTGCGGTGCCATTGCCGTACCATTGCCGTGCCATTGCCGTGCCATAGCCGTGCCATTGCCGTGCCATTACCTTGCTATTGCCGTGCCATTTTCCTGCCATTGCCGTGCCCATTGCCGTGCCATTGTCTTGCCATTGCCGTGCCATTGCCGTGCCATTGCCATGCCATTGTCATTCCATTTGCGGTGCCATTGCCGTTCCATTGCCGTGCTATTGCCGTGCCATAGGCGTGCCATTGCCTTGCCATTGCCGTGCCATTGCCGTGCCATTGCCGTGCAATTGCGGTGTCATTGCCGTGCCATTGCCGTGCCATTTCCGTGCAATTGCCTTGCCATTGCCCTGCCATTGCCATGCCATTGTCATTCCATTGCGGTGCCATTGCCGTTCCATTGCCGTGCCATTGCCGTGCCATAGGCGTGCCATTGCCTTGCCATTGCCGTGCCATTGCCGTGCCATTGCCGTGCAATTGCGGTGTCATTGCCGTACCATTGCCGTGCCATTTAAGTGCCATTGCCTTGCCATTGCCGTGACATTGCTGTGCCATTGCCATGCCATTGTCATGCCATTGCGGTGCCATTGCCGTGCCATTGCCCGTGCCATTGCCGTGCCATTACCTTGCCATTGCCATGCCATTGTCATGCCATTGCGATGCCATTGCCGTGCCATTGCCGTGCCATTGCTGTGCTATTTCCGTGCCATTGCCGTGCCATTACCTTGCCATTGGCGTGCCATTTTCTTGCCATTGCCGTGCCATTGCCGTGCAATTGCCGTGCAATTGCGGTGGCATTGCCGTGCCATTGCCGTGCCATTGCCCTGCCATTGCCGTGCCATTGCCGTGCTATTGCCTTGCCATTGCCGTGTCATTGCTGTGTCATTGCCGTGCCATTGCCGTGCTATTGCCGTGCCATTAACGTGCCATTGCCTTACCATTGCCCTGCCATTGCCGTGCCATTGCCGTGACATTGCCGTGCCATTGCCGTGCCATTGCCGTGCCAGTGCCGTGCCATTGCCATGCCATTGTCATGCCATTGCGGTGCCATTGCCGTTCCATTGCCGTGCCATTGCCGTGCCATAGGCGTGCCATTGCCGTGCCATAGGCGTGCCATTGGCCTTGCCATTGCCGTGCCATTGCCGTGCAATTGCGGTGTCATTGCCGTGCCATTGCCGTGCCATTGCCTTTCCATTGCCGTGTCATTGCCGTGCCATTGCTGCGCCATTGCCGTGCCATTAACGTGCCATTGCCTTGCCATTGCCCTGCCATTGCCGTGCCATTGCCGTGCCATTGCCGTGCCATTGCCGTGCCATTGCCGTGCCATTGCCGTGCCATTGCCGTGCCATTGCCGTGCCATTGCCGTGCCATTACCTTGCCATTGCCATGCCATTGTCATGCCATTGCGATGCCATTGGCCGTGCCATTTCCGTGCCATTGCCGTGCCATTGCCGTGCCATTGCCGTGCCATTGCCGTGCCATTGCCATGCCATTGTCATGCCATTGCGGTGCCATTGCCGTGCCATTGCTGTGCAATTGCCGTGCAATTGCCGTGCAATTGCCATGCCAATACCTTGCCATTGCCATGCCATTGTCATGCCATTGCGATGCCATTGCCGTGACATTGCCGTGCCATTGCCGTGCTATTGCCGTGCCATTGCCATTCCATTGTCATGCCATTGCGGTGCCATTGCTGTGCCATTGCCGTGCAATTGCCGTGTCATTGCCGTGCCATTGCCGTGCCATTGCCGTGCCATTGCCGTGCCATTGCCTTGCCATTACCTTGCCATTGCCGTGCCATTTTCTTACCATTGCCGTGCCATTGCCGTGCCATTGTCTTGCCATTGCCGTTCCATTGCCGTGCCATTGCCGTGCCATAGGCGTGCCATTGCCTTGCCATTGCCGTGCCATTGCCGTGCCATTGCCGTGCAATTGTGGTGTCATTGCCGTGCCATTGCCGTGCCATTTCCGTGCCATTGCCTTGCCATTGCCGTGCCATTGCCGTGCCATTGCCGTGCAATTACCTTGCCATTGCCGTGTTATTGCCTTGCCATTGTCTTGCCATTGCCGTGCCATTGCCGTGCCATTGCCGTGCCATTGCCATGCCATTGTCATGCCATTGCGGTGCTATTCCCTTGCCATTGCCGTGCCATTGCCGTGCCATTGCCGTACAATTGCGGTGTCATTGCCGTGCCATTGCCTTGCCATTGCCGTGCCATTGCCGTGCCATTGCCGTGCAATTGCGGTGTCATTGCCGTGCCATTGCCGTGCCATTTCCGTGCCATTGCCTTGCCATTGCCGTGCCATTGCCGTGCCATTGCCGTGCAATTGCGGTGTCATTGCCGTGCCATTGCCGTGCCATTTCCGTGCCATTGCCGTGCCATTGTCTTGCCATTGCCGTGCCACTGCCGTGCCATTGCCGTGCCATTGCCGTGCCATTGCCATGCCATTGTCATGCCATTGCGGTGCCATTTTCTTGCTATTGCCGTGCCATTGCCGTGCCATTGTCTTGCCATAGGCGTGCCATTGCCTTGCCATTGCCGTGCCATTGCCGTGCCATTGCCGTGCAATTGCGGTGTCATTGCCGTTCCATTGCCGTGCCATTGCCGTGCCATAGGCGTGCCATTGCCTTGCCATTGCCGTGCCATTGCCGTGCCATTGCCGTGCAATTGCGGTGTCATTGCCGTGCCATTGCTGTGCCATTTCCGTGCCATTGCCTTGCCATTGCCGTGCCATTGCCGTGCCATTGCCGTGAAATTACCTTGCCATTGTCGTGTTATTGCCGTGCCATTGTCTTGCCATTGCCGTGCCATTGCCGTGCCATTGCCGTGCAATTGCGGTGTCATTGCCGTGCCATTGCCGTGCCATTTCCGTGCCATTTTCTTGCCATTGCCGTGCCATTGCTGTGCAATTGCCGTGCAATTGCCGTGCAATTGCCATGCCAATACCTTGCCATTGCCATGCCATTGTCATGCCATTGCGATGCCATTGCCGTGACATTGCCGTGCCATTGCCGTGCTATTGCCGTGCCATTGCCATTCCATTGTCATGCCATTGCGGTGCCATTGCTGTGCCATTGCCGTGCAATTGCCGTGTCATTGCCGTGCCATTGCCGTGCCATTGCCGTGCCATTGCCGTGCCATTGCCTTGCCATTACCTTGCCATTGCCGTGCCATTTTCTTACCATTGCCGTGCCATTGCCGTGCCATTGTCTTGCCATTGCCGTTCCATTGCCGTGCCATTGCCGTGCCATAGGCGTGCCATTGCCTTGCCATTGCCGTGCCATTGCCGTGCCATTGCCGTGCAATTGCGGTGTCATTGCCGTGCCATTGCCGTGCCATTTCCGTGCCATTGCCTTGCCATTGCCGTGCCATTGCCGTGCCATTGCCGTGCAATTACCTTGCCATTGCCGTGTTATTGCCTTGCCATTGTCTTGCCATTGCCGTGCCATTGCCGTGCCATTGCCGTGCCATTGCCATGCCATTGTCATGCCATTGCGGTGCTATTCCCTTGCCATTGCCGTGCCATTGCCGTGCCATTGCCGTACAATTGCGGTGTCATTGCCGTGCCATTGCCTTGCCATTGCCGTGCCATTGCCGTGCCATTGCCGTGCAATTGCGGTGTCATTGCCGTGCCATTGCCGTGCCATTTCCGTGCCATTGCCTTGCCATTGCCGTGCCATTGCCGTGCCATTGCCGTGCAATTGCGGTGTCATTGCCGTGCCATTGCCGTGCCATTTCCGTGCCATTGCCGTGCCATTGTCTTGCCATTGCCGTGCCACTGCCGTGCCATTGCCGTGCCATTGCCGTGCCATTGCCATGCCATTGTCATGCCATTGCGGTGCCATTTTCTTGCTATTGCCGTGCCATTGCCGTGCCATTGCCGTGCCATTGTCTTGCCATAGGCGTGCCATTGCCTTGCCATTGCCGTGCCATTGCCGTGCCATTGCCGTGCAATTGCGGTGTCATTGCCGTTCCATTGCCGTGCCATTGCCGTGCCATAGGCGTTCCATTGCCTTGCCATTGCCGTGCCATTGCCGTGCCATTGCCGTGCAATTGCGGTGTCATTGCCGTGCCATTGCTGTGCCATTTCCGTGCCATTGCCTTGCCATTGCCGTGCCATTGCCGTGCCATTGCCGTGAAATTACCTTGCCATTGTCGTGTTATTGCCGTGCCATTGTCTTGCCATTGCCGTGCCATTGCCGTGCCATTGCCGTGCAATTGCGGTGTCATTGCCGTGCCATTGCCGTGCCATTTCCGTGCCATTTTCTTGCCATTGCCGTGCCATTGTGGTGCCATTGCCGTGCCATTCAATGCCATTGTCTTGCCATTTCCGTGCCATTGTCATGCCATTGCGGTGCCATTGCCTTGCCATTGCCGTCCCATTGCCGTGCCATTACCTTGCCATTGCCATACCAATGTCATGCCATTTCGGTGGCATTGCCGTGCTATTGCCGTGCCATTGCCGTGCCATTGCTGTGCCATTGCCATGCCATTGTCATGCCATTGCGGTGCCATTGCCGTGCCATTGCCGTGCCATTGCCGTGCCATTGCCGTGCAATTGCGGTGTCATTGCCGTGCCATTGCCGTGCCATTTCCGTGCCATTTTCTTGCCATTGCCGTGCCATTGTGGTGCCATTGCCGTGCCATTCAATGCCATTGTCTTGCCATTTCCGTGCCATTGTCATGCCATTGCGGTGCCATTGCCTTGCCATTGCCGTCCCATTGCCGTGCCATTGCCGTGCCATTGCCGTGCAATTGCGGTGTCATTGCCGTGCCATTGCCGTGCCATTTCCGTGCCATTTTCTTGCCATTGCCGTGCCATTGTGGTGCCATTGCCGTGCCATTCAATGCCATTGTCTTGCCATTTCCGTGCCATTGTCATGCCATTGCGGTGCCATTGCCTTGCCATTGCCGTCCCATTGCCGTGCCATTACCTTGCCATTGCCATACCAATGTCATGCCATTTCGGTGGCATTGCCGTGCTATTGCCGTGCCATTGCTGTGCCGTTGCCATGCCATTGTCATGCCATTGCGGTGCCATTGCCGTGCCATTAACGTGCCATTGCCTTGCCATTGCCGTGCCATAGCCGTGCCATTGCCGTGCCATTGCCGTGCAATTGCCGTGTCATTGCCGTGCCATAGCCGTGCCATAGCCGTGCCATAGCCGTGCCATTGTTGTGCCAGTGCCGTGCCATTGGCGTGCCATTGCCGTGCCATTGCTGTGCCATTGCCGTGCCATTGCGGTGCCATTGCCGTGCCATTGCCGTGCCATTGCCGTGCCATAGGCGTGGCATTAACGTGCCATTGCCTTGCCATTGCCGTGCCATAGCCGTGCCATTGCCGTGCCATTGCCGTGCCATTGCCGTGCCATTGTCATGCCATTGCGATGCCAATGCCGCGCCATTGCCGTGCCATTGCCGTGCCATTAACGTGCCATTGCCTTCCCATTGCCGTGCCATAGCCGTGCCATTGCCGTGCCATTGCCGTGCAATTGCCGTGTCATTGCCGTGCCATAGGCGTGGCATTAACGTGCCATTGCCTTGCCATTGCCGTGCCATAGCCGTGCCATTGCCGTGCCATTGCCGTGCCATTGCCGTGCCATTGTCATGCCATTGCGGTGCCATTGCCGTGCCATTGCCGTGTCATTGCCGTGCCATTAACGTGCCATTGCCTTCCCATTGCCGTGCCATAGCCGTGCCATTGCCGTGCCATTGCCGTGCAATTGCCGTGTCATTACCGTGCCATAGCCGTGCCATAGCCGTGCCATAGCCGTGCCATTGTTGTGCCAGTGCCGTGCCATTGCCGTGCCATTGCCGTGCAATTGCCGTGTCATTGCCGTGCCATTGCCGTGCCATTGCCGTGCCATTGCCGTGCAATTGCCGTGTCATTGCCGTGCCATTGCCGTGCCATTGCCGTGCCATTGCCGTGCCATTGCCGTGCCATAGGCGTGGCATAGCCGTGCCATTGCCTTGCCATTGCCGTGCCATAGCCGTGCCATTGCCGTGCCATTGCCGTGCAATTGCCGTGGCATTGCCGTGCCATTGCCGTGCTATTGCCGTGCCATTGCCGTGCCATTGCCGTGCCATTGCCGTGCCATCGCCGTGCCATAGCCGTGCCATTGCCGTGCCATTGCCGTGCCATTGCCGTGCCATTGCCGTGCCATTGGCGTGCCATTGCCTTGCCATTGCCTTGCCATTGCCGTGCCATAGACGTGCCATTGCCGTGCCATTGCCGCGCAATTGCCGTGTCATTGCCGTGCCATTGCCGTGCTATTGCCGTGCCATTGCCGTGCCATTGCCGTGCCATTGCCGTGCCATAGCCGTGCCATAGCCGTGCCATTGTCATGCCATTGCGATGCCAATGCCGCGCCATTGCCGTGCCATTGCTGTGTTATTTCCGTTCCATTGCCTTGCCATTGCCGTGCCATTGCCATGCCATTACCGTGCCATTGTCTTGCCATTGCCGTGCCATTGCCGTGCCATTGCCGTGCCATTGCCATGCCATTGTCATGCCATTGCGGTGCTATTGCCGTGCCATTGCCGTGCCATTGCCGTGCCATAGGCGTGCTATTGCCTTGCCATTGCCGTGCCATTGCCGTGCCATTGCCGTGCCATTGCTGTGCAATTGCCGTGTCATTGCCGTGCCATTGCCGTGCCATTTCCGTGCCATTGCCTTGCCGTGTCATTGCCGTGCCATTGCCGTGCCATTGCCATGCCATTGTCATGCCATTGCGGTGCTATTGCCGTGCCATTGCCGTGCCATTGCCGTGCCATAGGCGTGCTATTGCCTTGCCATTGCCGTGCCATTGCCGTGCAATTGCCGTGTCATTGCCGTGCCATTGCCGTGCCATTTCCGTGCCATTGCCTTGCCGTGTCATTGCCGTGGCATTGCCGTGCCATTGCCGTGCCATTGCCATGCCATTGTCATGCCATTACGGTGTCATTGCCGTGCCATAGGCGTGCCATTGCCTTGCCATTGCCGTGCCATTGCCGTGCCATTGCCGTGCAATTGCCGTGTCATTGCCGTGCCATTGCCGTGCCATTTCCGTGCCATTGCCTTGCCATTGCCGTGCCATTGCCGTGCCATTGCCGTGCAATTGCCTTGCCATTGCCGTGTTATTGCCGTGCCATTGCCATGCCATTGTCATGCCATTGTGGTGCCATTGCTATGCCATTGCCGTGCCATTGCCGTGCCATTGGCATGCCATTGTCATGCCATTGTGGTGCCATGGCCGTGCCATTGCCGTTCCATTGTTTTGCCATTGCCGTGCCATTGCCGTGCCATTGCCGTGCCATTGCCGTGCCATTGCCGTGCCATTGCCATGCCATTGTCATGCCATTGTGTTGCCATTGCCGTGCCATTGCCGTGCCATTGCCGTGCCATTGCCGTGCCATTGCCATGCCATTGTCATGCCATTGTGGTGCCATGGCCGTGCCATTGCCGTGCCATAGCCGTGCCATAGCCGTGCCATTGCCGTGCCATTGCCGTGCCATTGGCGTGCCATTGCCTTGCCATTGCTGTGCCATTTCCGTGCCATTGCCTTGCCATTGCCGTGCCATTGCCGTGCCATTGCCGTGCAATTACCTTGCCATTGCCGTGTTATTGCCGTGTCATTGTCTTGCCATTGCCGTGCCATTGCCGTGCCATTGCCGTGCAATTGCGGTGTCTTTGCCGTGCCATTGCCGTGCCATTTCCGTGCCATTTTCTTGCCATTGCCGTGCCATTGTGGTGCCATTGCCGTGCCATTCAATGCCATTGTCTTGCCATTTCCGTGCCATTGTCATGCCATTGCGGTGCCATTGCCTTGCCATTGCCGTCCCATTGCCGTGCCATTACCTTGCCATTGCCATACCAATGTCATGCCATTTCGGTGGCATTGCCGTGCTATTGCCGTGCCATTGCCGTGCCATTGCTGTGCCATTGCCATGCCATTGTCATGCCATTGCGGTGCCATTGCCGTGCCATTGCCGTGCCATTGCCGTGCCATTGCCGTGCAATTGCGGTGTCATTGCCGTGCCATTGCCGTGCCATTTCCGTGCCATTTTCTTGCCATTGCCGTGCCATTGTGGTGCCATTGCCGTGCCATTCAATGCCATTGTCTTGCCATTTCCGTGCCATTGTCATGCCATTGCGGTGCCATTGCCTTGCCATTGCCGTCCCATTGCCGTGCCATTGCCGTGCCATTGCCGTGCAATTGCGGTGTCATTGCCGTGCCATTCAATGCCATTGTCTTGCCATTTCCGTGCCATTGTCATGCCATTGCGGTGCCATTGCCTTGCCATTGCCGTCCCATTGCCGTGCCATTACCTTGCCATTGCCATACCTATGTCATGCCATTTCGGTGGCATTGCCGTGCTATTGCCGTGCCATTGCCGTGCCATTGCTGTGCCATTGCCATGCCATTGCCATGCCATTGCGGTGCCATTGCCGTGCCATTGCCGTGTCATTGACGTGCCATTAACGTGCCATTGCCTTGCCATTGCCGTGCCATAGCCGTGCCATTGCCGTGCCATTGCCGTGCAATTGCCGTGTCATTGCCGTGCCATAGCCGTGCCATAGCCGTGCCATAGCCGTGCCATTGCTGTGCCAGTGCCGTGCCATTGCCGAGCCATTGCCGTGCCATTGCTGTGTTATTGCCGTGCCATTGCGGTGCCATTGCCGTGCCATTGCCGTGCCATTGCCGTGCCATAGGCGTGGCATAGCCGTGCCATAGCCGTGCCATTGCCGTGCCATTGCCGTGCCATTGTTGTGTTATTGCCGTGCCATTGCGGTGCCATTGCCGTGCCATTGCCGTGCCAATGCCGTGCCATAGGCGTGGCATAGCCGTGCCATAGCCGTGCCATTGCCGTGCCATAGCCGTGCCATTGCCGTGCCATTGCCGTGCAATTGCCGTGTCATTGCCGTGCCATTGCCGTGCAATTGCCGTGTCATTGCCGTGCCATAGCCGTGCCATAGCCGTGCCATAGCCGTGCCATTGCTGTGCCAGTGCCGTGCCATTGCCGTGCCATTGCCGTGCCATTGCCGTGCCATTGCTGTGTTATTGCCGTGCCATTGCGGTGCCATTGCCGTGCCATTGCCGTGCCATAGGCGTGGCATAGCCGTGCCATAGCCGTGCCATTGCCGTGCCATAGCCGTGCCATTGCCGTGCCATTGCCGTGCAATTGCCGTGTTATTGCCGTGCCATTGCCGTGCTATTGCCGTGCCATTGCCGTGCCAATGCCGTGCCATTGTCTTGCCATTGCCTTGCCATTGCCGTGCCATTGCCATGCCATTGTCATTCCATTGCGGTGCCATTGCCTTGCCATTGCCGTGCCATTGCCGTGCCATTGCCATGCCATTGCCATGCCATTGCCGTGCCATTGCCGTGTTATTGCCGTGCCATTGTCTTGCCATTGCCGTGCCATTGCCGTGCCATTGCCGTGCTATTGCCATGCCATTGTCATGCCATTGCGGTGCCATTTCCATGCCATTGCCGTGCCATTGCCGTTCCATTGCTGTGCCATTGCCGTGCCCTTACCTTGCCATTGCCATGCCATTACCATGCCATTGTCATGCCATTGCTGTGCCATTGCCGTGCCATTGCCGTGCCATTGCCGTGCCATTGCCGTGCTATTGCCATGCCATTGTCATGCCATTGCGGTGCCATTTCCATGCCATTGCCGTGCCATTGCCGTTCCATTGCTGTGCCATTGCCGTGCCCTTACCTTGCCATTGCCATGCCATTACCATGCCATTGCCGTGCCATTGCCGTGCCATTGCTGTGTTATTGCCGTGCCATTGCGGTGCCATTGCCGTGCCATTGCCGTGCCATTGCCGTGCCATTGCCGTGCAATTGCCGTGTTATTGCCGTGCCATTGCCGTGCTATTGCCGTGCCATTGCCGTGCCATTGCCGTGCCATTGTCTTGCCATTGCCTTGCCATTGCCGTGCCATTGCCATGCCATTGTCATTCCATTGCGGTGCCATTGCCTTGCCATTGCCGTGCCATTGCCGTGCCATTGCCATGCCATTGCCATGCCATTGCCGTGCCATTGCCGTGTTATTGCCGTGCCATTGTCTTGCCATTGCCGTGCCATTGCCGTGCCATAGGCGTGGCATAGCCGTGCCATAGCCGTGCCATTGCCGTGCCATAGCCGTGCCATTGCCGTGCCATTGCCGTGCAATTGCCGTGTCATTGCCGTGCCATTGCCGTGCAATTGCCGTGTCATTGCCGTGCCATAGCCGTGCCATAGCCGTGCCATAGCCGTGCCATTGCTGTGCCAGTGCCGTGCCATTGCCGTGCCATTGCCGTGCCATTGCTGTGTTATTGCCGTGCCATTGCGGTGCCATTGCCGTGCCATTGCCGTGCCATTGCCGTGCCATAGCCGTGCCATTGCCGTGCCATTGCCGTGCAATTGCCGTGTCATTGCCATGCCATTGCCGTGCTATTGCCGTGCCATTGCCGTGCCATTGCCGTGCCATTGTCTTGCCATTGCCTTGCCATTGCCGTGCCATTGCCATGCCATTGTCATTCCATTGCGGTGCCATTGCCTTGCCATTGCCGTGCCATTGCCGTGCCATTGCCATGCCATTGCCATGCCATTGCCGTGCCATTGCCGTGTTATTGCCGTGCCATTGTCTTGCCATTGCCGTGCCATTGCCGTGCCATTGCCGTGCCATTGCCGTGCCATTTCCGTGCTATTGCCATGCCATTGTCATGCCATTGCGGTGCCATTTCCATGCCATTGCCGTGCCATTGCCGTTCCATTGCTGTGCCATTGCCGTGCCCTTACCTTGCCATTGCCATGCCATTACCATGCCATTGTCATGCCATTGCTGTGCCATTGTAGTGCCATTGCCGTGAAATTGCCGTTCCATTGCCGTGGTATTGCCGTGCCATTGCCTTGGCATTGCCGTGCCATTGCGGTGCCATTGCCGTGCAATTGCCTTGCCATTGCCGTGCCATTGCCGTGCTATTGTCTTGCCATTGCCGTGCCATTGCCGTGCCATTGCCGTGGCATTGCCATACCATTGTCATGCCCATGCGGTGCCATTGCCGTGCAATTGCCGAGCCATTGCCATGCCATTGTCATGCCATTGCGGTGCCATTGCCGTGCCATTGCCGTGCCATTGCCGTGCTATTGCCGTGCTATAGCCGTGCCATTGCCGTGCCATTACCTTGCCATTACAGTGCCATTGCCGTGCCGTTGCCGTGCCATTGCCTTGCCTTTGCCGCGCCATTAACGTGCCCTTGATTTGCCATTGCCGTGCCATTGCCGTGCCATTGCCGTGCCATTGCCTTGCCATTGCCGTGCCATTGCCGTGCTATTACCTTGCCATTGCGGTGTCATTGCCGTGCCATTGCCGCGCCATTGCCCTGCCATTAACGTGCCATTGCCTTGCCATTGCCTTGCCATTGCCGTGTCATTGCCGTGCCATTGCCGTGCCATTGCCGTGCCATTAACGTACCATTGCCTTACCATTGCCCTGCCATTGCCGTGCCATTGCCGTGCCATTGCCGTGCCATTGCCGTGCTATTACCGTGTCATTGCCGTTCCATTGCCGTGACATTGCCGTGTCATTGCCGTGCCATTGCCATGCCATTGTCATGCCATTGCGGTGCCATTGCTGTGCCATTGCCGTGCAATTGCCGTGCCATTGCCGTGCCATTCTCTTTCCATTGCCATGCCAT